>CM021107.1:622809520-622920673 GCA_007115665.2 Sequoiadendron giganteum
GGAGCACCCTAGGAGGAGTACTCTAGATAGAGGAGAGAGAGAGTGGGAGGGGGTGGGAGGAGATAGATAGATAGAGGGATGAGAAGAGAGGATGTGGGAGAGAGATAGAGAGAGTGAGTGAGAGAGACAAAGAGAGGCCTGAAAGAGGGAGAGGGGATAGAAGGGAGAGAATTGAGAGACAAAGAGGGAGGGAGAGTGGGTGGGAGGGAGAGACTTGAGAGAGAGAGTGGGAGAGAGATAGAGGGCATGCGAGAGAGAGGGACTTGAGAGAGAGAGGGAGAGGTGGTGGGAGGGAGATACTTGAGAGAGATGGAGAGGTAGACAGAGATAGATACAGGGAGTGTGATAGGGAGGGAGTGTAAGAGAGATAAAGGGAGTGACTGTGAGAGGGAGAGGGGGTAGGAGGGGGAGACTCAAGCCAAAGAGGGAGAGGGAGAGGGGGTAGGACAACGATACTTGAGAGAGAGAGAGGGAGAGGGGAGGGGAGGGAGAGACCTGAGAGAGAGGGAGAGAGACAAAGTGGGAGAGAGTGAGAGAGAGGGAGTGAGAGAGAGAGAGGGAGTGTGTACATGTGAGAGAGAGAGAGAGGGGGATGGAGATACCCGAGAGAGAGTGAGAGAGAGGGAGAGAGATAGAGTGAGTGAGAGAGAGGGAATGGGAGAGAGATAGAGGGAGTGATTGAGTGACAGACCTAAGAGAGGGAGACGAGGTAGGAGGGAGAGACTTGAGAGAGAGAGAGAGACAAACAGAGAAAGATAACAACCTAAGAGAGGGAGATGGAGTGAGAGAGATAAAAATGCCAAAGAGGGAGAGTGAGAAAGGGGTTTGGAGTAAGATATATTTATTTAGGTACCTATGTGGGAGGGAAGAGATGTGAGAGAGGGGATTGGACTAAGAGAGTAGTCTAGGTCATGTGGGAGGGAGTGAGACCTGAGAGATAGAGACTTCAGAGGGATAAAGATTTATCCAATAACGGTAACGAGTTAGAGAAGGTATGAAAGTTAAAACCTCGACTATCCATCTACGATCATAAACTATGCACTCTAAGCATTATCAAAGTTGTTCACCAAAGAGGGGAAATTCTAGTTCTGTGCAAAGCAGGCCATTTGGCACTCACCAAATAGCCTCCTTTGGATGTGTTAATTAATAGGATTTGCCAGGTTTTCTCATATTTTTTCCTATGCTCCCTATCTCATTTGCACGTCTTTCAATGCATTTTTATATAAAAACAGTGATAATGTTAACCTCTCTCTTAGCTATCTAAATATATAATTATTTTTTCATTTTGATTTAGTTAAGTTTTTGATCCATGGCTTCTATTGTAAATGCCTTCGTTTTTTGTCAAAAACCAACATGTGCTAGGTTTAGGATATATTTTTACACGTTCATCGGAATGTGAAACAAAATACATTTTTTGAAACTAGACTCCATTCTACACATGATGAAAAGAAAAATCAATTTTCGATTAGTTTGCAAAAAATTTGGGGCGGGGGGGGGGGCATGCTAAAATTTCAGTTTTTCAGGATGTGTCCACTTGGAAATTTCATAAAATATTATATATTCATTAAAAAAATTATTCGAAAGAAGGAGGATAAACTACATGGTGTTAGCTAATTTCTGAACATTGGGATTTTTGAAATTATAAAAAAAAATTAATAAAAAAGGGGGGAGCCCTTAGGCACTATGCTAATTTTTTTTATAAAAATAGGACATGTTTTGCCCCTCCCCCCTTTTTGAGACCCTTAATCTTCATTAATTTCAAAAAAAAATAGTAGCTTAGAAACTAGACTCAGAGCACTTCAACTTTTGTTCATGCTACATCTTGAATTTTGAGCGTAACTATCTTCATTTTCTTGTGCAAATCAGATTTTGCTGATTTTAGAAGAAAAAAAGTGGCATCTGAAGAGTCAAAATTGTGTCACAGATTGGTGCACTTACCCTTCACATTCAACTTATTGCATTTATAGAATTTGATATTTTGAGCAAGCTTACTTAAACTTACTCTAGATTTGCATTGATTAGCCTTATGCCTTAATCCATTGCAAGCATAAAAAAATCCATTAAAATATTGAAGCCTCATGTCATTATTGTAGCCATTCATCATCTGATTTATGCATTAGCCTTATGAACAAATCTATTGCATGTGTAGGACATTAGTCAAGAAAAGATTGAATATTCTGATTCATTCTGCTTCTAAATTCTTTACCTTTATATCCAAATTTATTACAAGAATAATAGTAATTATTAAAAGATGAGTACCTTTATGCATTTGGTTGTTTGAAAAGTGGTATTTTGAAGTCTTTCCTCTTATTTTGAACCTTTCTACCATTGTTCTTCTTTTTAGTACCTTTTGAGATTTCACCTTTCTCAAATCCTAATCCTTCTTTGTCTTTACATCCCTTCTGGTTTACAATCATCTCATCAAGCATTGTATTACTATTCTTGAATATTTTATTTCTCTAAATCTTATCTCAAGGTTACAACTTCTTGTTAAAGCTTTGAGAATTCTTCAGGCTTGTCTTTCAGCTTAGCATTCAGCCAGTCTTCAACTCTTTTACTCTTCAAGCTATAATTTTAGGTTGGGAATTATCTAATTTGATTGTTTGAGCTCTTTGATACCAGATGTAGATTTCTCGAGTTTCTCTCTCAATATACTAATACATTCATATGAATCACTAAGATCCTTTTTCAAATCTACATTCTCATATTCTTCTTTATCCTAATCATCCAGGGCAGGTTTAAGTTCTCCTTCCATATCAATAATGCAATCCTCTTCAATAAATCCTACCATAGGAATTTTTTCTAGAGGGCTAGGATATCTCCTAGTAGCCATTTAGTCAACCTCTAATATCTTCGCCAAGTGGTTAAGATTCTTCCAAGGAACCAAGCTCTTATACCAATTATTGAACACCCAAAATATTGAGATGGGGGTGAATCAATATTCTCTAAAACCACTTAAAAATTTAAATTTAAATTACACACATCATATCCAAATTGCAATAAGGTAAGAAATCATCAAATAACATAACACATCAACACCAATTTTTTACATAGAAAACCCAAAAAGGAAAAAACCACGATGAGGATTAGCTCACAAATATTATAGCCTATCATAACATATTACAAAATGGCTCATTGCCTTTTGGAATCTCTGTTTGGAGGAATCACTATCCAAAGAGTAAGACAAAATAGAAAAGAGAGGTGGCTCACTACCATGATTTTAATTTCTAATAATGCATCTACAATATGCAGGAGATATATTTGATTGTTTGATTTCTTTGATACCATATGTAGATTTCTCGAGTTTCTCTCTCAATATACTAATGCATTCATATGAATCACTAAGATCCTTTTTCAAATCTACATTCTTAGATTCTTCTTTATCCTAATCATCCAAGGCAGGTTTAAGTTCTCCTTCCATATCAACAATGCAATCCTCTCCAATAAATCCTACCATAGGAATTGTTCTAGAGGGCTAGGATATCTCCTAGTAGCCATTCAGTCAGCCTCTAATATCTTCGTCAAGTGGTTAAGATTCTTCCAAGGAACCAAGCTCTTATACCAATTATTGAACACCCGAAATATTGAGATGGGGGTGAATCAATATTCTCTGAAACCACTTAAAAATTTAAATTTTAATTACACATCATATCCAAATTGCAATAAGGTAAGAAATCATCAAATAACATAACACATGAACAACAAATTTTTACATAGAAAACCCAAAAAGGAAAAAACCACGATGAGGATTAGCTCACAAATATTATAACCTATCATAACATATTACAAAATGGCTCATTGCCTTTTGGAATCTCTGTTTGGAGGAATCACTATCCAAAGAATAAGACAAAATAGAAAAGAGGGGTGGATCATTACCATGATTTTAATTTCTAATAATGCATCTACAATATGCAGGAGATATAGTTCCATTGGAGATCAATATACTGAAATGACATGCTTCATACTACACAACTTCCACACTCTACTCTACTTTACATTCACATCAGATTAGCCTATACTCACATACTTTCATTAAATTACTACGCCACACTACACAACACCAAAAATGATCTTACATTTGTACACATTGCATCCATGAACACCAATTAGGCTGACCTAATTAGATGTACCATGCATAACAAATTTTTTTGACTCAAGATCAAAATATACATGAATTTCAGTTAACACCAAAACTTGTAACACATCTAAATAGGTTGGCATGAACCTATAGTGGGTCCCATATAACTGACCAACACTTCTTTTGACTCTATATGACCCAAAATTGTTAGGTTGGCATTGCTAGTAAGACAACACCAAAATAAACCAACTGATAATCCAAAAACTAACATGCAGACCTCCAAAGAACACACCACTTGGACAAAACACCCTTTTTTCACCTATAAAAACTCCCATAAATTCACATAACCAAATATGCTTATGTGGTGGAATGCAGACCAATCCAAACATGCACTAGATGTTTCGATTATACTATTAAGTTAGCAAACTCGATATTCTATAAACCATAACTTTTGAAATGCACATAAATACATGAAACTTTGAATTCAAGATCCTCAAAGACATACCAAAATTTCTATAGAATTGTAAAAAAAAATAAATCAAGTTGAACCAATGTGAATAGAAAAAGTGATGCTCTATACAATTAAACTACGATCTAGACTTAGTCAAATATTCAACATATTTGTTTTGCACTAGAGAAAAACCTCTCCATCTTTATGTTGGATTACCATATTCATACTCACTCATCCTTCACTAACCAATTGTACCTCAATGTATACTTTGATTCAAACCACAATGTTGACATCAGGGGAAACACTATATAAGTTCATGCTTATGTTGCCAATTGATAGCCATACCAATGGCATTCTCCTCAAACTTCCAACATATTTTAGCACTCATTTTCCCATATTTAAGTATGTTCTCTCTCATTTGAGAAGAAGAATTTGTATATTTATAGTGAGTTATATTACTATGCACATGAGGTATTATTGGTCATGTGGAAGTGTGTAGAGGAGTTTCATCAGGTTTGGTCTATATTATAATAGAATAATTTTGTAAGTTTTTTAATAAAATGGTGCTTTAAACGATTTTCACTCTAATATGTAAAGTAGCTCTCTTGAGTTTATCTTGGAATTGTGCTTATATTCGAAAAATATTTTCATAAGTGAATTTATTTCAATTCATGATTTTATATTAAAAAACTAGAGATGCTTGAATAAGGAATGCATGGCATCACCAAAGGTGTGTTTTCCTTAATCCACCATCACTCAATAAGATAATATAAATAAGAGTCTTATAGGCACATAAGGTATAATTTAAATATGATTCTTTTATAATTGTCAACATAGTAGAGTATACAATGATGGGCGACTAATCTAACACTTTCCATCCAAAAATCTCAGAGAATGAAGTTCAAATTTTACCAACTAAAAATTTAGAGCTAAGGATCCTATTTAGAATTTATAAGATATAATATATACCTCACCTTCAATTGTTTCATGTGAAGGTCTTCTATTACTTGGAATCACGTATATTAAATTAAGGGAATATATATTATCTCCCAATAAGGTAGAAGAATAGATAAGTTGTTCAATGCCCCCTCTTTTCTAGTTCAAGTTAAGAATATAATTAAATTCACCTACTAAACTAAAAGGAATATAGAGGAGAAGAGAAGAAAAGCTAATGTGAGACTATAATTCTAAGACCTTACCTAAAAAAACAATGGGTGCATACACATTGGTATGTATGATGCCATCCATAGAATTAAAATAGGACACCCATAGAAATAGACTCCTTCTTCTCAACCCATCAATATGGACTAAATATATGTGTGTTCCAAAATAAATTCACACCACTAG
Source organism: Sequoiadendron giganteum (assembly GCA_007115665.2). Taxonomy (NCBI): domain Eukaryota; kingdom Viridiplantae; phylum Streptophyta; class Pinopsida; order Cupressales; family Cupressaceae; genus Sequoiadendron; species Sequoiadendron giganteum. The sequence goes on from CM021107.1 coordinate 622,815,397, forward strand.
AAGTGTGTTGAGCTCCAATGGATAAACCATGTCCTTTCTAAAAATTTAAAGAGATACTTACCATATCTTTGGTTGATATATTATTTTCTGAAATAAAAAATAGTCAATTTTTATTTCTATATAAATAGAATTCTTTATCTTAACCCATCAAGATGGAATACAAATTTTAGGGTTCCAAAACAAAGAAAGACCTCTAGAATTGCCTTGAGCTTCAATGCATAAATTTTTTCCTTTCTACATCTTTGAAGAGATACTTAATATATTTTTGGTTGATAGGTTGTTTTAGAAAATAGAAATGATATTTGGTTTGTGTTCCCCAATCAACTCTTGAGTAGCCTTTTATCGAGGGGTGCTATTTAGAACACTTGCATTCCTAAAGATCACCTCTATTTTAGGGGTTAAAAAAATATTTGTCTATGTTGAAATAAAACCAATACACCAAGAGTGGGGTGAATCGGTGTATACAATTTTTTATCAAGTTCAAATAGTAGACAAGATTTAAGATTCCACAAAAAACATCACACGTAAAGAAGACACCAGATATAGGTGAAAAACCCTAGAAGGGAAAAAACGACCACAAGAAAAGTTGCTTGAGTCTACTACTCAAATCCAACCTCACAATAAAATATTTTATATATGCTTTGTAAACACTCAATTTTATACATACATTTACACCCAAGACAATGTTTTGAGGTAACAACCTCCTTGTACATTGCACACCTAATTGAGCATCAACTCAACCTTTGAAGCACCAACGTCTACAACATTACAAGTTCATATGTGCTGATATTTGTTCTTCTTCAACTTGAGAATGCACCTTTTCAAATCATTAAACTACATGACTTTCTCTGCAATCTGCATCTCTCTACTCATACTTCAATGTTCATCATCTTGATAGATTTTTGTATATCACAATATCCTATAAAACTCTTGAACAAGCAATCAATTGAATGGCATACATATGTTCGAATACTAATTTGTTGATATCTATAAAATGCACATGCAATGACATGATACTATATGTGAAACCCGCTTACACACATTCTAACTACAATAGTAACCATTTCACCATTAAAAGAACCCTAACTACATTGTCAGCCTTCAAAAACCGTAAAATACTTAAATCAACTTCCATTCTATAACTCCTTGCCAAATTTTGACCTCTAAAAATATTTGTTTACACATTTTGAATGGAAACACTTGATCTTTCAAACGCTTGCCACTATGATCTGATGGTACTCTTTAAAATACATTATATTTGAATCATAGCCATTAGATTAACCTTCCTTTAAATTGATGTCATTAATCTTCAATGAAAAAGACTTCATTCTACTAATGTCACAAAAGAACACATGTTATTATCTCACAGTTTCATACTACCTAGCAGTGCATCCCACCAATATTCCTCGGAATGGTGAAAAAAACTTCTTTTGTATTTTTGACTTTATGTTTCCTTTTCTTTTGGGGTTGAGAGTCGTTGATACCTCTTACCTTTTACATGAAATTCTTCAAAGTACTTAAGAAACAACTTCAAATATGAATGTCCAAGATACTTTAATCCTCTTGGGTTTTTTTCATCATCCTTACCCTTTATCATCTACCACTTTCCACTTCCATAGCAAACCTTAACACTAACCTCCAAAAAATTGAACCATGAAACTCCAAACTCTTTCTTTGCAAGAGGTAGAGATCTTAACCCTTTTAGGCATTGGCCTTTGAGCTTCCTTCTTAAAAATTGCATACTTACCATTTTGTTAAGGCGAAAGCCTTAACTTTGACCCATAAACACTGAAACCATTTCAGCTCTTGAGGTTAAAGTTTCCCAAATACCTCTTTCTTCACTTAGCACTTATTTAAGGCATAAACCTTAACACCAATTTTTGATCCCCAAAAAATTTTCAGGTATTGGCCTTCATGTCCACCTATTAATTAAGTTAAAACTTTAGAATTAACTTTGATGTCCAACACTTGACTCCTTTTCTTTGACTTAACACATTCAAACTTTTCTTTTTTGTGCAATCAACATGAGGTATTGCCAAAGTCTAAAGTCCAACAGCCTTTAGTATGATGTAGACCTTGAGCCTGATGCTTGAAACACTTGCAACTATTCATCATGTGATATAAGTAATTCTCGACTCCCAAGGTCTGACACTAGATTGAACTTCCCTCAAACACACTAACTCTTTTCATTCCTTTTGCAAGTAGTAGGAGGTAAGCCCAATGCCCGAAGTCTAAACTTAGGAAACTCTTCAAAACTTATACTGCAATTACAAATAACCTTTCAAATCACATCCATGGACATCAATGATCAACATTATTATCCTTTGACATCAATGACAAAAATTCCAACAATCAAATTATTGATGAGACTAGATTGTACTAGAGATTCACCTATCAACTTTACTTTTTCACATCCTTTTTCCTCCCTAGCTTCAATACTTTATGAATAACTCCATTCTTTAGGGTATGTGTAGGATCATGATGGGCCAAAAAGTGGCGATATGTAAGTGATATGATGGCCCATGTGGCTGACAACTTTTTTTTATAGAAAATTGATGAAACGAAAAAGGTTTTTAAAGGAGATTCTCAGATTTCCACCAATATAAATTATGCTTCACTTTGAATTTGATAAATAATTATTATTTATTTTGTATTTGAATTATGACTAAAGTCTCGATTGATAGGTTGATTGAAAAATATCTATAGCTTTCAAACGGTATCACATTTTTTGAATCTGAAATATGTGTCACATTCTATGCTTTGCATACTATAGGATTAAAAAATAATAATTTCATGATGTTTTGACCAAGTTAAGGTGGTTAGACATACGAGTTTTTATATTTTTTAAAATTTGTAATAAAAAAATCATAATTAATTATTTACTTAGAAAAAAATTACAAAAATATATGCATCACATCAAGACATGAGTCCTCTACTTATATCTAAAATATTATAAAAAAATATTATGATTTTATTGTGGTTAGGGTGGTCAGACAGAAACCTACTTCATAATTTTTCCCTAAAATTTAAGTACTATTGCATTGAAATTTCAAAATTTCATCAAATAATTTTATTTTTTTAAAAGATTAACCTAGTAGTTAAGAAACTACATTCATTTTGCTACAGATTCTATTCTTACATATTTTTGAAATAGTATAGATAACTTATTCAAAAAAATTATGTCAAGTTGCCTAACTCTGATTTTCTGAAATTTTCATCGCCACTTAAGGGCCTATTTTTTCTATGATGATCCTGCACATACCCTTAATGTTATTTGTTTGAAATCTTAGTACAAGTGGAGCCTTCTTTTCATTTTCTTTATTTGCCCCTAGATCATGCCTAGGTTCTAGAAATAACTTAAACTCATTTAACTATATTTTATTTTGTGTCATGAAGATAGAATGAACTATATTTTTATTTAGCATTATATATTTTCTTGAATCATTCTATCTTTTTTTTTATGAGACAAAATGGGGAATTTCGCTTCTTTAAAATGAATTTTCTTTTCTAAAGATGGTTGTATACCTTATTCTCAAATTTTCATGTCCCAACTAACCTTGTTTTAGTCCTAATCTCTTACATCCAACTCCTTAAAGGATTTTGGAACATCAAATCTATTACTAGAGGTGAGTATTAGACTTAGAATTTGAATGTTGTTTCATAGCAATAAATCCATCTATGTTTATCACTATAGAGAGAATTGATGCCTTCCCTTTTGGTATTAAATTATAAATTTTCATTTTAGTAGTTTAGGAAGAGAAGAATGAGGGCTCACTTTGATACAATTCATTTGAAGATGACCATATTCATGAAATATACATTAGTGAAATGGAAGTGCTTTATAATGATTCTACTAGATCCAATCCATGTTACTTAGTTTGATCTCAAAGATTTGCTGAAGTAAGTTGTTCATATTAAGTTCAACACATAGGCACGCAAAAAAAAGAAAACTTCATTTCAAAGGTTTAGCAACACTAACCCAAGGGTTTCCCAATAATCAATATATTGAGCACAAAATATCAAGCCACTAGAACTCCATTGGAAGCTAATGGAAACATAGTCAAAATGAATAATTTATGGCATCTCCTCCATAAGATCAAACCCTATATGTCAAGGTTTTATGAATAACCCCACTTGGTTCTGAAACTAAGGGCCTTCTTAGAAAATTTAATTTCAATCTGTCATTAAAAAACCACAAAAACATATCCATTGGAAACCATAAAATTTTTTAAATCACCTTCTAAAGACCAGTTATTCCTAACCTAATTCTCCAAAATAAACAAAAATTCAAACAATCATGAACTTATAAATAAGAGAATACTTTGAAAAATACAAGAAACCATTAACAATTATTTCTAGATTGATGACTAAAATGGGACAAGATTTTATTTTCTCTAGGGAACCATTAGATTTTGGGAAAAAACTTAAGGAATGAGGAGAATTGGTTTGTTGGGGTTGCATACAACAAAAAAATTGACTACATTTACATGACTTGACAAAGAAAAATTCACTATCCTTGACAACTTCCTTAAAGGGAAAGAAATAAGGCTCTCTTGGGTCCCCAAAGGCCACCATGCAATGGCAAAAAAAAACTTTAGACCAAACCAATAACTGATAAAACAACCACACCAAACACCATAAAACGCCCTAAAAAATGTGTAAAAAATAAAGACAAAAATGTTGTAGAACAGATGCCTCACCCTATAGATTTGAAAAAATAAAGTGGTTTATTGGTTTAAACCACTTGAAACTTGCGCATGCCACCCACACTACTTTGTTGCTCCATTTAAACTCATTCAAAATTGCCTTTTAATTGTGAAAATATTTTTATTTAAAAAAAATATACCATAATTTAAATATATATTTTACAATAATTTTTTATAATTTTTATAATATATTAATTTTTTTCTTTTCTATTGAATATAGTCTTTCTTAAATATTATTTCTATTCAAAATTCTTTTTAATTATATATATATATTAAAAAAATAAAATTAAATATATATTTTACCAAAATTTTATATAAATTTTGATAATGTGTTAATTTTTTCTTTTATATCATATAATTTTTCTTAAATTTTATTTATATTCAAACTTGCTTTTTAATTGTAAAATAAAATTAAAAACTAAAAAAACTATCATAATTTAAATATAAATTTTATTAAGATTTTATATTATTTAAATTTTATCATATTCAAATTTATTATAATTAAAATATATATTTTAGAATGATTTTTGATAATATATTAATTTATTTTTCATTTATATAATATTTTTTCCTTAAAATTTATTTATATTTTAGAATATAAATCATTAAGTACCAGAATACAGCCATCAAACGTAGGCCCTTCAAGTTTCATTATTCAATGTAACGACAATACACTGTTCAAAAAGATTGAGCGGCAAATGTGATTAAATTTAGAAGTTTCGTTGTACTAAAAAAAAAATGGAAAAAGCATAAAATGTTAAAATTTCAAATCACATAAAATAGAAGCAAAAAATTATAGCAAGTCCGTCAATAAACTAGATTGAGCATCAAGTGTACCCATTGTGATTTTATATAAAACAAATTTTAATTATATTATAATTATTGGACTCAAAAATTTATAAATCATCTGTCATGCTTTTCAATTTGGCAATAGGTTTCTTGCTGTTTTAGTTTCTTTATAGTAAGTGGAAAAATATATAGATAGCCTTTCTTCTTCTTCTTCTTTCAACTTCAAGAAGGAAAACTTAAAAAAGCAGGCAAGAAAAGAGCCTATACACAAAACTAAAACAAACACCATCTTGCATGCACTTCGCAGAATTCTCAGGTAATGCATTCATTATGCTTCAGTCAAGTTCTTTTAAAACATTGAAAATTATTAATGGGTAGTAATAGTTGATATGAATTTTTCACAGTTCATGAAGTTATAATATTAAGTTTCTGGGTTCAATTATGTATGTTATTTTTGTTTACGTTTGGATGACACTCAGTGATCTATCATCAGAAAGAGGAAGAAAATAACTGAATGTGATCTGGAACGTCACAGAAAACACATACACAGTTGAATCCAAAAGCTTAATATTGTAATGGATAACAAATTTTTGATCCATTGTTGATGACATTTTGTTTAAGATATGTGACATTAACCATGGATTCTCATGATTTTTATCAGGTTTTTGAGGCAAACATTTTGTGGGGCTGTCTGTTAGGTGTTATATTGCCAATTTTTGTTGTCTTAACCATGATCAGTATTACGGAGTCAAATATTAAGAGTAGTCAGTTGGGTCCTCCAGCAAATCAGGCTTGTGCAGCCTGCAAACATCAGAGAAGAAAGTGCACGCCCGACTGCCCCTTAGCACCATTTTTCCCTCCTGATCAGGCAAGAAGATTTTATGTAGCTCATAAGGTTTATGGGGTGAGTAATATTTTGAAGATACTTAACGAGTTGGATACATTTCAAGATAAAAAAGTGGCAGTGGAATCCCTCTGTTGGGATGCAGAATGTAGAATTAGAGACCCTGTGTATGGGTGTTTGGGTTTTCACAAAAAGCAGAAGGATTATTTTCAGAAAGAATTGCAGAAGAAGCAGATGGAACTTGACTTTTATATAAAGCTGCTTCATTCACAGTGTGGAATAGGAGTAGGAGTAGGAGTAGGAGGGAGGAATCATGAAGAAGAAGACCAACAACAACATTTCATACAGAGTAATCATTATTCTCCTGCTCAGATGTCTCAAAACAATCCTTCTCTCCATTGTTCAGAGGATCATACCTCTTTTTTTCCAATATCTACCAGCATGGCCATGGTTCAGGCTCAGAGACCTTCCCACTACTATCATACTCCTTATGTGCAGCAAGGTATTTATCTTAATTGTTCTAATGCTTCTTTAATCTTCGGATTTCATTGGTGTAGAATGTTGGGTATGATTTTAGAAGGTCTTAAGGATTATTGCAATTAGATTTACATAATTTATATTTGACTTAATTTAGCTACTTTTGGATTTGATTGTGTGTTCATTTTTTCAGCTTTTTATTCTGATGATGGATCACTGTGTGTGATACGAAATGTTGATAAAAACTAACACACAGTCAAATCCAGAAACAAGTAAATTAAATCCTAAGATTTCAAGAGTGGAATAGAACATTAATAAGTTATTTGGATTCGTTGTTTTTAGTAGGCTAAAATGTCGGGTACAGTTCATTGATATTCTTATATTGTGCTTATCACATTCTCTAGTTATTTTATCATCTGCTCCTTTAAAATTATCGAACAATAACTATCCAACTCTTATCATCAATTTCATTCATTCTTCTTTTTAATTTATAATCAATCTTCTATGTTTTTTTAATCTAATTATTTTAATTACTAGAGAAGAGGGTCTCATAGTGAAGCAGGGTCCAATAATGGGATAGAAGTAGTCCTCAGTGGGCTTCATAGTGAAGCACCTTAATATCCAATTGCAAAACACTTTTTATCCATAAAATACACAAAGTGACAAATCATGTGATGCCACATCAGCACACCAATAAAACATGACTTAGTGCACCACTATCAGTCTCACTTTTTCTTGAATCTTTTTGAAAACCTCAACAAAAAGTATGCTGATGTGGCCCTAAAATGAAATATAGAAGCATGTGAGTTGCCAAACAAACTATTGTACAAAATTGCAAGTGATTCAAAATTTCCACACGCAAAATTAGGGTTCTCCACTATGAACTACTCTCCCCTACTTTGAAGTGAAAATAGATTTTGTTTTTTCATGAATTATATAAAAAAAGTTGATTTATAGATATGATTACTACCAAAAAAAATTTAAAAATCCATCATGTAAAATAATTGACTATAATTTTATATTATTTTTATAATCTTAAATTTATTTTTTATTAATAAAAATTGATTTGTTAAAATTATGAAAGATTTAATAAATAAAATAGAAGGTTGTAGGGTCAATTTATATTTAATTTTAAATTATTAAAGTTTTATTAGTAAAATATAAAATTGTATATAACTTTTTTCTAATTATAAATAATTTATTTTATAATAATTATCTTCTTTCTAGGTGAAATTGCTTTAGGGGGCCATATTTATATATTGAACCATTGAAAAATATCAATTTTCCAACCTTTCTTTTGGAAGGGTCATATTATAAATATCTACATAAGAGCAATGTTAAAATAAAATTCTCATTTGAAGGTAAAACAGGGGATAAAAAATATCCTACTACAACTTTTTTAATAATACAAGTTAAAACCAAGCATAATATTATAATAGTTCCATACAAAATTAAAAAAAAAATTCACACCACTTTGAGATTGCCGAACAACATCCTCCCCTCGTCACTTTTTTGAAAGCATGTCATCAACAACAAGTGATCAATTGATAATTGGAGAAGGCATAGCCCCATTAATAAATTTGAGAAACTCATTTCTTAATTTATATTGATGCTTTTTGTGTTTCATTTTTTATCTAAATTGTTAAATAACAAAAGAAACCAAGAGATCAACTAGGACAAAATTAAAAAATCTCCAAGAGCCTCCTTGTAAATGAAACCCAACACTTGTAATTGCTTCATTAATAATGGATCTAAGGCCCCAACACTAATTGGTTGTGATTAAAGACTCGACAAAAATTGAGAGGTTGTCTCGGTTCCCCAATTTCTAAGAACACAACAATAAATATTGAGGAAATATCCATGTTGACAATGAATCTATGTGTAGTTGATAGAAAGAGATCTCCTCACATCACCCACACCATATGAATCAAAGTTTGAGCATTAACCTTTAAAACCTTTTTTCATACAAAGATCAAAATTTTCCCCAAAAATTATGTTTTCCTCTTTTTTTGTTAGCCTCACTATGGTATATGTCTTCGTAGAGAAAAAATGTGGCATGTTGCAAACAAGGAAAAATAGTAATAAATTTTTTCTTGTTCCTCATACCATTCCATAATTATTTACATACTGAAGCCACAAATGAGGGACATTTTGACTTCAATTTGAACATGTATAGTCACTTTTCTCACCATCATTTATAAGGGCTTGATTTTTAGAATGATTAATTTCATTATTAAAATAAAATGGAACCAGTTCTTTCTAGCTATCCAAACACTTGTCAACCAACAACCAAGTCTCTATTTTTATTCCAAAATCTACTAGCATGTTACAAGAGTATTATATTGTCTATAAGAATGATTTATTTTATAATCTTCCAATGAATCTAGGAGAGGAATTTTTTGACTTAAAATTCTATTTAATTTCCAATTTAGAGAGACCATTTTCTTATGGTATTAACAATTTGATCATGGTTTTTACCTCCAGTTGTACCTTCTCCATGTTAGTACTATCACATATTGGAAGTCCTAGAAGTAGCATATAGGCCTCTACTTCATTAGTTGTTCTAACTACTAGTTCTGATGAAGCAACCATATAGTGAACCATAATGAAGTCTTAAAGTACATCATACCTTAGAAGTATTGAGGTTTCCTCAATAATATCAATCAAATTTAAGCTTTCTCCAACCATAAAGGGGAACAATCCAACCTTCTCCTTTAGTCTTCAAGGAAGAACTTTTATTATCCCAAAAAAACCCTCAAATGAGGGTAGCCTTCAAACCAATCCATTTATTCATCAATTTATTATCCCACCCTATGGAAGACCTATTTTCCTTGTTTTTGTTTCTTGCAATGCTTTTAACAACTTCAATGGAATTTTACCATGAAGATATCTGATGGAATTTACTTTTCTTGAATGGTTGACCTATATATTTCATTCTAAATTTCCCACGACCATTAAGTGGGAAAAAGTATATGGTAGATAATATCTATTTTTGTAAATAATTGGCCAAGAGTTGAATAGTTTCAAAACATCATGTGGTATAGGACTTAATGAATTTAGCTTTCACAAATCTATCCACCAACATGAGATTATAGAGTTACAATTAAGTAATTTGTGATTGGTAGTTTAATCATCCCTCTAATACATGACATGCCTTGAGGGATCAAGGAAATCAAATCTCTTCAACCTTTCAACTAGAAGTATTTTCTTTTGCAAGACAACCCAAGTGAAGATCGATAAAGGTGCCTTTGCCATCCCTCTTTCTCATTTTCTACATGTCTTCCAAAGTGTAACCTTATTGAATATTATAATTTCCTAATTTGGAACAACACCATCTAATCTAAACTTCTTTGTCTTAATTAAAAATATTCCTATTTTCTATTTTTTTTTCTAAGATTCTTGATTGTTCCATCAAAATGTTGAGTCCCTAAAAAATAGTTTAACGTCATCACTTAATTACTTCTCTATGTGATAAAGAGATGTAATATCTTACTCATTATTGCTAATTGTTTTCAAAAATAAGTTTAGCTTCCTATACAATGGTAAGGCCCCTATAATCATATTTCTTGAAAATATTTGTAAAAATCAGAATTGTAGCAGACCACTTCAAGGGGGTTAACCCCAACAATCAACAAATATGCTATGAATTTAATAAATTATGATATGATGATATGGGAGAGATTTATCTTCCTTATTTATAAGATAAAATATGTAGGGACATACCCCTTCATCCTAATTAAGAAGTATTAATTTATAATCTAATATTTATGTTATTGTTACTTGGGAATACATAATATATACTTGTGAGTATATCATATTAGGATCATAACATTCCCTTCCCCTTCAAAAAATCATTTCCCTCAATTCGTAACAATTCTAAAATATTTTGTATGAATCATTCATCTTTCCATGTTGCATCTTCAATTGGTAAATTCTTCCACTTGATTAGGAATTTTGAGGTGGCTCTATTTTCCAATCTGATTTTGCAAATTCCATGAAATTTTTGTATATTTTGTATGAATAATTTTTCCATAATATCTATGGAAAATAGATGAGTCAACAGAAATATGCATTCTTAATTATTTTATCCACAACAAGCAAGATCACCTCAATATTATTTTTCATTGATAACCCCATAATGAGGTCTATTAATATTTTTTTCCCATTTTTGTATTGGAATGCCTAATATTTGTAAGAGACCAATAATATTTTTTATATTCCTTTTATTTTGTTGACATATCAAACTTTCTACCACAATGTTTTGGATATTCACTTTAATACCTTCCCAAAAGAAAATTTTCTTTATAGGATGATAGGTATGAACAAATCTTATATAGTATCTTGTTAGATTAAAAAATCCTCTCTTATTAGGGTCCATCTTGACACCTTTAAGTGACACGGATTTTCTTGAGTATTCTACTTTTTTCACCCTAAGGGCACATTTGTATTTTTTTCATAGATTTTATTTACTTCCAATTCCTTAGCAATAGGAATATGAAACTTATCCTTATGAGTGATTTTTTTTTATCTTTTTGTAATTTGAGCACATTCTGCATGGATCATCTTTTTTGTTAAGAATAAGCATAGGGGATAAATATGAATATTTTATTGGGATGGATAATTATTTGTGGTATTGATTTAATGTGATGATTATGGTCTCCAATTAGAGGTACAACCTTGGATTCTTGAAATAATTTTTGATGGTGTTGAATAATCTCTTGAATTTTTTGTTCATCTTGAGTTATCATGTCTTGTGCTTCTATAAAATGTAATTGTTACCCTATATTATAAGAGCATTTATTGAATAATTTTTCCATCCTATAGAGCTGATGATTTCATGTTGTGGTGATTTAATTCCAAAAAAATCATTTATTTTCCCATATATCCTAAAAGACATGGATAAGTCTTGGAAACTGAAAGAGATTGTTCTTAATTATTTAAGCCATTGCACACCCAAAACTATATCCATTCCCCTAATAGGTATAGCAAACATTTATGAATCTAGTTGATAGTTTCCCAATGAGAGTTTTATATGATGACATTTACCACCACAAGATAGTTGTTTCCCACTGACTATCATGAATTGAAAATTAGAGACTAGATAAAAAAAATAATTGAGCTCATTGGATAATCTTCTATCAATAAAGTTATGTGTACTACCAGTATCTACTAACACTTTCACATTTTTCTTTTTTATTTACCAATTACTTTGAGTATTTGTGGTGCATTTATTCCATTCAATGCATGTAAGGAGATAGTAGCTCTCTCTTTTTCCTTGGAATCCTCATTCTTAAGTTTTATGTTTGATTCTTTTGTAGGTGCTTCTCCATCTTCATCCTCATCCTTTTTCTCACTAATATAACATGTATGACTCCTTGACCATTTTCTATTACAATTCGAACATAGAGATTTTTCTCTTTTCTCAATCTCTTGTTGAGGAGAGAGCTTATTAATTTCTCTTAATTAAATAATTTGTCCATGTTTTTACTAGTATCATTTTTTAATTTTTTATCAGTTACTTTCATGAATTCACCTTTGGTGGTATTTTATTTTTCAACATACAATGCTTGTTTCATAGCTTTCCTATTTGTATAAGGTTCCAACAACCGGACATCATGTTGAGTTTCATCCTTAAGACCATTGATGTATAATTGTAGCCTTCGGTAAGGTGTCACCTTGGGTGCTCTAAGTTCCAATCTCAAATTCTCAACATTATATTCAAATAAAGACCCTAATTGATCCAAATAACTCCCTTTACACATTTGAAAAATCATAACACAACTCAAATTTACACAATATATGCAAGAAGGAAAACACTATATTTATTGCAAAAAATATGAAATAGGATTACAACATGCAGAAGTTCACAAGCTTCCCTTTACAACATGGGATTCGTGATTACATAAATTAGCAATATGGAGTCACAATATCCTCACACAAATCTGAAAGTTTGGATTCATAAATCCTCTGTCCTATTTGGTAGCATCCTATTATCTTAAACTTCAACTCTCTAAAGCTAACTTCTCAAATACAAAAGGCCTCAATATATAAAATTTTGTGAATGAGAAAACCACTTTGGTTTTCCCAAAACAACATTCAATTACCACCTTGGAAAAATCACAACCCAATTTGAGAAAAAATCATAAAATAATAAAATATTCTAAATGCTCACATAGCCTTCACATGGGTACCTAAACATCAACCAATCAAATTTGGTCAAACTAGATTTTTCCTTAATCTTTGATGGCTTTGATGACTCCATGCAAGAAAATGCACCGACATGCAATCTTGGGTACCCAACATGAAAGAGTGTATAAATCATAAAATTTAACATGTAAGAACATATATGGTAAAGTGGTCCCCACCTTGAAAAAGATGTCTAGGATGGAGTATTCCTTCAAGATTATTTTGTAACCCTTACTAAAGTTGATTTTCCTCCAAATTTATAGTTATAAATCATCATATGGGAAATTACATATTTTGTAAATTAAAACAATTATTTTCCCACACATTAGCCCATAATATCCCTTATTAAAAATTAAATAAAGAAAAAATATTATTTTTAGTGATGTTGATTGATAGTACCCTTGGATGCTCCGACATCAAACACGTCGAGTAGGAATTTTGTGAGCATAGTATCGCAAAAGTGGAGTTGAGTAGTAGAACTACTCTTTCAGGCTATGGAAAAACTGTAGTGAACTCCACCGATAGAAAGAAGAATTTCTTCCTCCGCCTCTTCTAGTACTTAGTCGGGAAAATTGTTGTCCTCCTCCACCAAGTGTGCACCATATTACTCTTTCCTCTCATGGACTCACATCCGCCATAGACCATCCTCCTTCACCAAATCTCTTCTTCCCTCCTTTCCTTCTTCGTGGGATTCAACCCACCACAAACCAACCACCTCCACTAAGTTTCACCTGCAACATCCTCTACAATTGCTACATGAGAATATGTACTATCCATACACCATTTTGCAACTACATACTCTATATTTATCCTTGCAAATAAATTTAAACTAAACTGAAAATTTTCTACATTTACCTCATTCTCTTTTGCTGCCCCAACATATTTTTCCTCATTCTTCACTGCAACATTTGTCTTCTCACCTTCACTCTGAGCTGCAATTTCCTTTTCCAATGCCTTTAAGTCCTCCAAAGGACACTCATCTACCATTGCAACATATTTTTTCTCCTCAATTGTTGCACCTTCCTTTTTTCTTTCAACCTCTACTACACTTTTCTCTTCCTTCTCACTCTCTTTATCTATGTCTTCCTCAAAGGATACTTTTGCTTGTGCAACATTTTTTCCTTCCTCTTCACCTGCATGCACAACTATGATTTTTTTTTGTCCTTCTTCTTGTTCATTTTTTCAAACACTTACCACACACTCTCAAACTTCAACCTCTTAGGTATAGACTACTTCACATTTGGGAATCAATCTATAGACAAATCACACACACTACCACCACAAGTCCTAGTGAAAACTACCTCACATTGGTGCTTTTGCCTACACAATCAAGAACTCCTGATTTGATACCACTAATGCAAATAACTCCCCTTAAAAATCTGAAAACTCATAACACAACTCAAATTTACACAATATATGCAAGAAGGAAAAAACTATATTTTATTGCAAAAAATATAAAATGGGATTACAACATGGGCTTCCCGATTACATAAATCAGCAATATGGAGTCACAATCTCCTCACATAAATCTATAAATTTAGATTCATAAATCCTTTATCTGATCTGGTAGCATCCTATTATCTTAAACTCCAATTGTCCAAAGCCAACTTCTCAAATGAAAAAGGCCACAACATATAAAAGTTTATGAATGAGAAAAACACTTTGGTTTTCCCTAAACAGCATGCAATTACCACCTTGGAAAAATCATAAAATAATTAAATATTCTAAATGTTCACACAACCTTCACATGGGCACCTAAAGTTCAACCAATCAAATTTGGTCAAACTAGATTTATTCTTAATCTCTGATGGATCAGATGAGTCCATGCAAGAACATGCAGTAACGTGCAAGCTTGGGAACCCAACATGCAAGAGCATGCAAATCATAAAAATCAATATGCAAGAACATACATGGTAAAGTGGTCCCCACCTTGAAAAGATGCCTAGGATGGAATATTCCTTCAAGATGATTTTGTAACTTACTAAAGTTGATTTACCTCCAAATTTACAACTATAAATCATCATAGGGAAAATTACATATTTTAGAAATTAAAACAACTATTTTCCCACACATTAGCCTATATTATCCCTTATTGAAAACTAAATAAAGAAAAAATATTATTTCTGGTCATGTTGATTGCTAGTACCCTCGAATGCTCCTACATCATTAATTTTTTTAGATTTTTTAGTTTGGTAGAATTACTCTCAATGCATGGCTACTCATAAAAGGTTGCTAGTTCTTTACTAAATTATTTCCAGCTAAACATTTGTCCTTTTCTATCACTCATCTTCCATTTGTATTTTGATAAGGTCCTAATCCTAAATATAGTAAAGCTATGACAACCTTGGTATTATTTGATAGATTGTGAATTTTAAATTGTTGTTCTATGAGGTGTACCCATGAAATTACATTTCTACCATTAAATTTTTGAATGTTTATTGTTGGTAGATATAAATTTTAATCTTGAAAAGCTTCTCTAATCACTTTATTTGATTTATTAGGGTTATGACCAATTTGGTTGTTCTTTTGATAGTTTATTTGTTATAATAGTTTCCTCAAAAACCTTTCTAAACCCTCATTTAAGGATTTTGTAAATGGGTCAAACAATTTATCTTTAATGAAATGTATTGTTGTTTGATATCCGTGGGGAACTCTTTCCTCAATTTTAGATGGTGTAAAATAAAATGAATCCTTATATTTTATGTGTATAAATATCCGTTAATCCTAAAGATGACATGGATTTAATTTTATTTGAAGCTTTATAAAGGTAGGAAAGTATTTGGAGAGAGAGAATTTGATGTTTTAGTATAAACGAAACTTTGAGGCCTTGACAACTAAATTAAGGAATATATTTTATGTCTAAAAATAAATTTAAAAGAACTAACCCTACCTAATTTTCGATAATCTTTCCAAAAATATTAATTTAAAAAAAATTCAAAAAAGTGTAGCATATAGAGAAAATTAATGAAAACTTTGACCCAACTTGGATCACTAAATTAAAGATTTTATTAAATGTTTTTGATTGTAAATTATAAATAACTAACTCTATCTAATTTTTAATAAGCTTTCCAAAAATTAAACATTCCAAATAAGTTCCAAAAATTATGGCCTATAGAGAAAACTAATGGAAAAACATAAAATTAAAATAACTTTTTGAAAACTCATCTTAAAAGTTTGATTTTTTTAACACTTATATGTGGAATATCTAAAAACCCATAAAAATTTAGATCAAAATTCATAGTGGTTTGGAAGATATGGTTGAAATAAGATTGATTGCCCAAATCGTAGCCCTAATACCACTTTTAATGATATTTCTTGGAAATATTTTTAAAAATCAAAATTGTAGCCATGCCACTCCGAGGAACTTGATCTTTCTTTTCTTGATTTTTTGGATTCTTGAATGCTTGGATGCTTTAGGAACAACAATGCATATTATCCTTCACAAGATGGAATTAATGCACATAAGCTTGAACAAGATGATAGGATCTTGAATCCTACAACAAATGACTGATAAACCTTCTCTTGAATGCTCTTGACAATAATATTTTCTCATATGAAGTCTTGTTTGTGTGTCTTAGATTTCAATTGATAAAAAGACTATGCATTTATAGGTGTTTATCTAATTTCCTAAAAATTAGATTTCAAAAGCTGAAAATTGCATATGAAATTCGAATCATTAAAAGACCACCAAAAACTTATTCAAATTTTAGACCAATGACTAAAGGAGGACCCACTCACCCTTGGGCAAATGGGTTCTAGTCCATAAGTCTAGGACACACAAGCTTAATGAGTTTTAATTATTAATTGTATCAATTAAATATTGGCCCCCTTTTGGAAAAAAGGCAAAATAAGGCTTTGGAATGCACAATTTGATAAATTACAAGCTTAATTAAGTCCAATTAATTAAGGGATGGAAACATAGTGTGAAATTGTAAAGGTATACAATTTCCTACACTACAATTTGTTTCTTGTCAACATTCTACTTGTCACATCATTACAATTTTTTTTATTTATGTCACACTTTTTAAAACTTCATGAGCTCACAAATTTTGTGACATGGAGAATCTTGTGCCTTTATTTATGTTTTCTCTTTACATTCTTTCTCCACTTTTTTATTATGTCAAACCTTTTGGGACTAAATGAAGCATGCCAAAATTTCATGAAGTATGCAAACTTGATGACATAAAGATTTTACATATCTTTTCCTTATTCATTTTCCCATTTTTTCTCTATAGATCACACTTTGAAACTTTTCTTGAACTAGAAAACCCTAAGATCCTTTTTCACATTTTTCTCCAATGTGTGAACCTTTTAACATTTCAACATTCTTAACTCATCATTTCTTTTGTCACACATGAATAATTTTGGTGAACTTATGAACTTTATGACATCATGAACTCTATGACTTAATCTCGCTCTTTCTTTCAAGGATTTAAGGATTAGGGGAAGGAAAAATTCATTCATTAGATAAGAAGGTAAGGGGATCATGACAACTTGAACTCTGAAAGGTATTTTTTGGAATCAAGGAATTCGGGTTCAAAGGAAAAGCATGTCAGAAAGGTTAAATATTAAACTCTAACAAATGTAACTTGAATAAAACTTATTCTACTTAACCTTTTTCATTGTAAAAAAGATAAGAGGGACAAGGAAATGACTCAAATGGATTTTATTATGTCAAATTTACACATTATTTGAGTTTCAAGGTTTTGGGGTTTAGGGACTAGAGACATCAAGGAATGGGTACATGAAAAAAGGGATGGCCAAAATATCAACTTCAATAAGTAATATAGTATATAGGATTAGTGAGTTTACAATTAGGAGTTAAGAGTGCTTCTTTTGAAGTACCCAAATAAGGACAAGACAAATCTAGGGATCTCGATAAAGTAGTTAGGGAAAAGAGTTGGGTGGATAAAATTTTGTGGAATAAAGGGAATAGTAGTCTTGGAAGGGAATGTCTAAAACTTTAAAATGAAAAGGATATCAATGCAAGGGATTACGGAATTAGATTTTGACTAAAATCTATGTAGATAAGGAAAATTTTGAAATTTTGACAAAATGCACATACTTAGAGAAACAACCAAAAATACACCACACTTATACCTTTTGATAGCTTGTAACACTAAAAGTATCACAGGTTCATATGGAATGAAGATGAGGATACTTATTAGAAATTGAGGCATGGTTGTCCAACAAGAGATGTCTCAAATCAATTATCAATATTGGATAAATAGGGTCAAAATGTGTAAGAGGCTAGGATTAACACATAATTGGACATGGTCAATTTGGGATACCAACATACCCACATAGGTCGATTTAAAATCATGGAACTATTATTAAGAGCATCATGGTAGAGATGGTTGACCTTGTGTAAGCCTTTATACTTGAATTATAGGTTCTCATAATAAACCATCTAACACTATTTTATGTTCCATCCATCCAAAATCACTTTCTTATGCAATGAAGAGTGTTAATTCATCTAAACACACATTTGTGCAAAACCTCTTGTCAACAAGGAAGAATTATTTTCAAAGAAAATCATTTTATCTAAAGTATTCCCAATCCTACAAAAGTATCATCCTCCTAAAATTACCCTAGCAAGCCAAAGAGATGTACCCATAGACAATTAATTACGTATTTCTCTCTAAATTACCGACTAAACCACAATTTTTTTAAAAAACCCACTAAAGCTTATTAGTACTATTTAAAGAGAGGAAACTTCCAAATAAAATAACACAAAAAATTAAAACTCTATAATCAAGATCAAAATAGCAATGAGTTTTAACCTAATGAAAAGATTCCTCATAAACACCAAACTTCTCTTATTATATTCTTTTAGTAAAATAGAAAGTTCTAACTGCAGATATATTATTTTGATATACTAAAATGATTAATTTTTCAATTGTCTTATTTACTCTATAGATTTGATTAGTAAGATATTTTTTCAAGCTTCCATATTCTCTCAATAAGATCTAGAATGTCATCATGAATCTTTTTATTACTTTTTTTAAATATAAAATAGTAGATAAGTAGGAGGTATTTTCCATAGCATGTCAAATTATGATATTGCTATCAGGATTCAAACGTGTAGTTTCATGAGTCAAACTCATTGACCCAAGCTTCATGAGTAGTGGTTCACAAGAACCCATCTCTCATGATAATGAATGGTCCATGTAGCCCAGTGCTTCACCTTTGTGAGCATTACCTAGATGTAATGAGTGTTAAGTGAACCATTCATTATCATGAGATATTACTCATGAAGCTTGGGTCAATGAGTTTGACTCATAAAACTACACAGTTGAATCTTGATAGCAATATCATATAAAATCGTAATCAACAAAATAAATAAAATTTATTTTATTAGTTGTTAGGATAGAATGGAGGAGTTTGTTGCTTCATTAGATTGTATATTTTAATTTATTTTATTAATAGATTTTATTTTAAGTTAAATTTTTAGTTGTTATTTATGTAACATATGTGATTGAGGTATTCTATTTTATTTAAGCAGGTGATGAAAGTTCAAAAATTGATATTGGTTCCTCTCAATTTAGTGATATTAGAGGAGGAGAACAAAGAGAAGATATAATATTCTCTCGAGGTCAAAAGAATCAAATAAGAGATGTTAACTCAATGGTTGTTTATCCTCAATCAATGTTAGAGGAAAACTTAAACACACAAGGAAGAGAATCATAATTTATGTTTTAGTAATTCTTCTTACAAGAAATATTCTATCAAATATGTTATTAATATATCATACATTTGATTATGAATTGATAAGTATTTTTTTTACTCATTAGGCTGTAGGGGCTTCATTATCAAATGTTCTCAAAGATATTATTTTTGACCATAAAGATATTATATACATGAATAAAATGGTTTGTGTTTAGTTAAAGTTATTTTTTTAGCATTTTAGCAATGAGTATTGTTTTTTCTTATTTAATTAGTTATTAATAAGCTATTTTTAAATAAAACGTTTTGATTCTTATGGGGATTTTTAGTATTATTTTGATATTTGTTAAGAATATATTTTAATTTTATTTTATATGTATTATATTTTATTAGGTAAATTATAAGTAAATTAAATCATAATAAATGTTTTAGTAAAAATAATAGTTAAAATGTTTTGACTAAAATTTAATATTTAATCTTCAATTTAAAAAAAAAAAAAATTAATTTATATATATTGTCATTATTATGAACAGATAATTATTGTAAATATAAATTACTAGAAATACATGTAACTATCTTTTTTGTCCCATTAAGCTAGAATATAGGCATGCAATGTAATATGATAAAATTTACAATATAATGATCAATATATTATTTACATAATTTTAATAATTACTAATATTAATGTGTCATATAATGATTCTTTGAATTTTTTTTTTATAATATAAACCTGGTTTAGGTCTAGGAACTGAGAAAAATGTAGCAAATGCTACCAGGAAGGCTCAAAGAAGAGCATTACAAATAACCATTGAAGAAGGCCACACACACACCCACATTGGTATCGCAAAATGATAGCCAATGAAGGCAAGAAATAGCCAAATTAAAGGATGCCTAAGATAAGTGAGAGCCACAAAACCATTGGTTGTTGGATACCTCATAATGTCTTTCTGCATCAACTTGATGGTAGTCAAGGGAAATTCACTCCACTAGAAACTATCTTTATTCATTTTATTCTTCATTGACACACCATGATTAGCAGTCCAATCAACCACCTAGTTCCTAGCTCTTTTAATATGTGTTATTAAAACATTCTCAAAATCCTTATTCATCCATATAGCCTCCCTAATAGTATCTTCTAGTTTCTAATTATGTATAGGTCTTCCTTTAAGGGCTTTAATCACCAAGCTTAAGTCCCACTCCACCCACAACTTCCTTCAACCCTTTTTCTAGCTATCATGAGACCCCACAATTGCATGTGAGCTTCAAATAGATTGTACTATGTCTCACACATGAGGCTTGAAGCAAACAAACCAATAGGCTTACCATGTGAATCTCTAAACACACCACCACTACCAGCAATACCAGGACTATCTCAGCAACCCCATCGAAGCTAAATTTGAACCATCCATTCAATGGAGGGAGCCAAAAATCATCAACAAAAATGGATGGAGAAGGACTTGGGGAAGGATCCAACCAGAGAAAACTCGACTAGGACCTCCCCTAGCCCCACTCAAAATCCAATAAAAACCAGTATATTCCTTTGTGAACAACCCCCTACTCACCAATAGAGATTTGAATCAAATCCCAAACATGATCAATAGTAGACTTGACATCTTAAAATAATCTTCGATTTAACTCTAACCAAATGTTCCAAACTATAATAGTAGGCACAAAACTCCAGACAAGCTTAAGGCCAACACTACGAACTTTAAAAGGCCAACCATCCAAAAGTATAGGAATGTTGTTAGGGGTACCCTAAGAAAACCCCCACTTATCAATAAATTTAGACCTATAGTGTATAAAAATGTATCCCTTTATATTTTCACAGTTGTTTGGGCCCTCCTAATCAAAATTGAACTTAAATATGCCTTAATTTAGTGTTGAAAAATGTATCCCTTTATATTTTCACACTTGTTTGGGCCCTCTTAATTAAACTGGACTTAATTATGCTTTAATAAGACCTATTTTATGTATCTACAAGCCTAATAATTACATTTTCAAAAGGGGAAACTCAACAATAATTAATTCCAATACATAACACTTCACCTTGAGCAATGTGTGTTCCAAGAATAGGGACTTAGGACCCTTTGGCCCATGGGCGAATGGGTCCTCCCTAGACCTTTGAACCTAAATTTAAAATATTTTTTTCGATATTTTAAGGTCCTCAAATCCATATTTCAATGTCAGCTTGTAATAATTGAATTTGGAGAAATTAAGGATACATACCTAAAAATACAACTATTACACTAAGTTTCACCTAGCATTTTGATGAGAGAAATAATATATCAAAGTTGATGATCAAGATCGTTCAAGAGTAGATATATCAAATATTTATTGTAGCATTCAAGATCCAATCATCATGTCAAAGTCTTCTTGCGTCATGCATGATTTTTGAGCTAACATTGTGATGTAGGTTTCAAGATCAAGTTCAAAAATTCAAACAATCAATTCAAGTGTCAAGATCCACATCCATTGAATCCATTTCATGCAAGTTGTAGACCTTCCAAGATCTCCATTACCAAGGTTTATTCAAGGGTTTTTGAGTGGTAACATAGCTCTTTTCATTCTTCATTCCCCCCTTTCAAGCTTTATTTCAATTCAAGGTTTGATTACCAAAAGAGGGTTTGACCAAGGCAAACCTCCATTCACCAAAAAAAAAAATTACGCTCTTGTCTATATTTTAGATTTAGGTTGAAGAAGGATTGAAGACCTCTTGAAGTGAAAGATTGGAAAGTTGTCAAAGTTGCAAACGTTGTCAAAGTTGAAAATGTTGTCAAAGTTATTGTCAAATCATGGAATATAACCTACAGATCTAATTTCTAACTTTCCAACACTGAAACCTGGATTACTGATCAGCATCAAAGGCTCCCAAAATATTTTTGAAAACCCTGACAAAAGACCCATTTTCCCATGGGTGAATGACTCCTAATTTTCCTTCAGAAAGTGACTTTTGGTGATTGGTAAACACCTTTCTAGCCTTCTCAAATCTACAATTAGTTTTCTTGTTCTACTAAAATTTTGAGTTTCATATTGTTGTTTCAAGTTTGGATTGGTATAATTAGGTTGATTTTCTATTTTTAGTTTTTATCCCAAAAGTGCTATTTGAACCTAGCCCCCATCCTCAAAGCATAAGGAAATCTGAAGATTCTCATATTGAGTTGATTCACCTAAGGTTTGTTAGTCAATTATTTGTAGGGATCACATTTCCTAATGAAATAGAGGAAAATAGGTCAATCTATATCATTTTGGTGAACCCCCTCATTACAAATTTTTCACTGTTTCATTTTGGGAGAACCTTAAGTTTGAGCATCATAATTTTTTGATTTTGGAGTCCATTTTCAAACCCTAGATTTAGGATTTGCATTACTTTACATTGCATTGCATTGATTTGCATATAGTTTAGGGTTGTTTACTTATATTAGTTTTCCATATCGTTTAGGGTTATAGACTCGCATTTTTGTATGCTTCATAATCTAGAAAATTCAAAAATCTTAATAATTTTGCGAGTGTGTACATAACATTACATGATCACTCATTTACATCAAAAAATTGAATCAAAATTATATCTCAAATTAGGTCAATTATTGCTTGTCATTTAAGATTATTTTATGTAAGATGGGAAAAATCAAATAGCATAGATAAAGTGGCAACCAACACTTCTAATCTATTAACCTCATCCAAACAAGAGAATACAAACAAATAGATACTAATAAGCTAAAATCATTTGAATCAAATACTCCCCTTTGAAGTTGCTTCACTTCTCTTGTCTCTCCTATTTATTCTTATGCCAATATTTCCCTTAGCTTTGTTGATGAACTTGTGCAAATAATTGCAAATAGTAAGCAAGAAAGTTAGAGATAATGGTTGTTAAATCAAAAATGGAGGAGAAAGGTTTCTTTTATAGAAAACCATTTGGATGGATGGATAAGATTGATCTTCTAGAAAGATTCTAATATCAACAAACACAAATTGATGCAACCAGAATCATGCATGGAAAAGATATGACGTTGACGACTATGATGCCCAATGGCTATGACATACATGCGAGACATGCAGGCTATGACAGGGGATCTTTGTCCAAAATGGAGTATTAAATAATTTATTTTAAATAATTTATTCAAAAATGGAGGAGAATGACAAGTGGCAAATAAATAATTTATTTTCAAATTATTTATTTGGAGGAAGTGAAAAAGGAGACTTAATTAAATTCATAAATTTAACTAAAGGAAGATATAGAAATTAGACACAGATAATTGATTTGGATCAATTATTTAAATGAGAAGAATGACATATAATTAAATAATTTCGTCAATTATTTAATCATAGAAGAATAAAAGGTCAAATAATTATTATTATCTCACTATAAACAGGGGATGAAAGATAAATAATTAAATAAATAATGATTTAGTTAATTATTGAAGAAAGGGGTATTAGTGACGTAATTAATTTATTTTAATTGATCAGGATAGAATAGAGATTAGAAATTGAATTAATTAAATAATTAAAAGATTATTTAATTAATAAAGGAATATGATCATGAATAACTATATAATTAAAATTATTTAATTATTAGAGAATGATGACTAAGGAAAAAAGTGTTGCTCGTAGACTTAGGATATTTTTCAGTGTCTACATTTTGCCCCTCTTTGACAAAATGCAGCTCATCGCATTGTGTCAAAGAAATTTAATTTTGAAATATACCCCAATGTAAAGAGAAAAGGGAAGGATGACCAAGAGGGTTGTGGTATGCCCCCTCAAGAGGACAGGCGGGTTCAAAGAACACAAATGTGCTCTTGAAATGGAAGATAAGACTAGAGGATGAAGGATAGAAGAAATGTTAGCATGAAGGAGATGGATGTTAGCATGGAAAAGACAAGGGAGATGGGATGTTAGCATGAAAAGGGGAAAGAAGATACACAAGAAATTATAAGGGAACCAACTTTCATGCTTACATTTTTTATATTTATCATCATTGGGCATCAAAAATGTCACAAATGGACCACAAAATCCATGGTATGACATAGACCAAAGTGTGCAAGGTGACCATTTGGCAAAGACAAATAGTCAAAAAGACAAGGAATGCCCCAACTCATACTAAGGACCCAATCGTCCTAGTATTTTTGCCAAGACAAACCATAAATAGAAAACAAAGAAAAGAGGCCATGATCCATCATCGTCCCTCTAAATCCCTTGATACTGTTGGAAAGAGACACTTCTAGTATCACTTGGTGTTGTCAATGATGGCAACCCTAATCATTGAACAGGTACACACATCAACAAACAAATTGAAGACTGACAAGGAAGAACAGAGTATCTGGTAACTCAGTGTTCATCGATCTATATGAAGATATCATGTTATTATTTTGTGTTTCCCACCTCAGGGAAAGTTTTAGATAGTATATCATCTATGTTATTACTGAAGTGCAGTCTCTCGTATTGATTCGTGTGAAATTTAGAAGGTCTAGTTCGCTAATTCTCTATTTTATCTGTAATGGAGCCAACTTCATAAATAAATTATGTCGCAGATGTATGATAGGTAATTAGATAAGTATTTTTGTGCTTGTACATCTTTTTTTGGGTCCTATCCAAGTTGTGGTCAACTATTGAGGATACACATTACATATTTCTCATGATTTGAGCTGACAATTGTAATTATTTTGTGTTCTATTGAATCCGATAGAGTATAATTAAATTCTATGTTGTAGATATATATAAGATCGTCCATATCATTTTTAGTGATGTATAAAGTGTATGGTGATGTGAATTGTGAAGGAGAGCAGAGAAGAAGAGTGATAATGCATAGTTTCACTTGCGCATAGAAGATTTGTGTTATGTGTGAGAAGAACATAGAAAAAGTACAAAATTACATTTTAGGATGGTAGATCAAATATTGTGCTTAACCGGAATTGTAATCAAGCATTTTTAGATGTTACTTTTCTCAGTTTAAACTCTCAAATGGTTTTAATATGATTTTATTTGTAAGGCAGTGAGCCTTCCCTTTGAGTAGTGAGCTGTAGGAAATGCGTTTGAATGCAAGTGAATTTCCCTTATTGTAATCTTCATTTGAGTATACTCATATCTTAATTGTGGATTGGCCATCCATTGTGGTTTTTCCCCTAACAAGATTTCCACGTAAAATCTTGGTGTTATGGTGTTGTATTTATTTTCATTTTTATGCACTATGGTTGAATGTTGCTAATGCTTTGAAGATAAATGTTAATAAAGATAATTTTTGCACAACACTAATTCACCCCCCCTCTTAGTGTAGCTTGTGTCCAAAAATTGGCATTAGAGCTAGTTCCTCTGCAAGAAGTCTAACTACTTGGGGAGATATTGGACGATGTTTCAATGGATTCAAGCAGTATTCAACAACAAATTTTGGAGGCCTTGGATGATCTTGATCAATCAAAGGTTGAATTCCATAAATTGCAAGCAAAACTCATGGATGTTGAAAAATTAATTGAGTCTTTGAAAGACAAAATCAATGTCTAGAGAGAAGATAAAGGAACTTTGTGATCAAATCAAGTAGAATGATAGTAAGAGCATTGAAGAAGAACAACTTAGCCAAGCCCTGAAGGAAAAGACAAAAGAATGTGAAAAAGCTTAGTAGAGATTATACAGTCCTAAAGCGTGAGATGGAATCTATCATGATGAAGATGACCAAGGAGATTGGAGATAGAAAGAAAAATGAAGAGAACTTAGCACATTCCCTGAAAGAAAAATCTTAATTATGTAGCGAGTTGGATGATGAACTAAAAAAATCTAAAAATAATGAAGAGGCATTTGAAAAGCAGATGGATAATATCAAAAATGAACTTGTTGTTGCAAATGAGTACAAAGTGAAGTTCAAATCTAGTGTTGCCATGCTTGATGAGATAATTAGCAATGAGAGGACTCATGGTGACAAGCAAGGTCTTGGATATGAAGAAGGAGAAAGTTCCAGATTTGAGCAAAGGAGATTTAGACAAGGAAATCAAATGAACAAATTTAGAAGATATCCGGTAAGGCAACCGAATGCCCAAAGATTCAATGGATATTGTTTTAGTTAGAATAATTTTGGACACATGGCTTCTCAATGTAGAAGTAGAATGAATCAAAGTGGTCCATCATTCTCAAGTTAGTGTTTTAATTGTCATAAGATTTGTCATAAGTAAAATGAATGCAGAAATGTGATGAATCAATTTCATAGAAATATCAGACGCTATACATGCAATAGACTTGGCCATAGTTCTAACCAATGTAGACAAGAGGAAATTAGTGGAACACTTGGTATAGACAGAGAAATGTTGTGTGCTATAACTGCAACAAATTTGGTCATATTGCAACACATTGCTAGAATAGGAAAGGTCTGATAAACCAAAAAAACAATATGCAGAAGGATATCAAGGGAAAAGGAAAATTCATTGCAGATATGGTCAGGAAAAAGATGCAAAATAAATGGGTGAAGAAAGATCCCTCTATTGAAGAAAATGTGTCAGCACCAGAACTTGCTTCTAGTAATTCCTCCAGGAATTAGTTTCAGGCCTTTGGCCTAGGGAAAGTTGTTAAGAAAATCATTTAACCCCCTAATCAGCAAGGATCACCGGATGTGGATATGTACAGAAGGTGCATAGATCCTTTAGAGATGTAAATGAACTCATTGGAGGGAGTGATATGACTCATTGGAGGTCCGCAAAAGATTTGTTTGCCACAGTGCACATAAACAGGGTAACCGGATGAATTAGAGTTGAAGAATTTATTGCAACAAAAAGGGTTAGGTATGCAAGTGATAAAAAGTAATTTCTACTTTTCATTTGTCACTTTCCATTTGGAGAAAAGAAGGCTAGAGAGCTCTAAGGAAAACCTTGGCAATTTGAGGTGAAAATCAAGTGAGGAAGGGATTTAGAAAATAAATTGTGATCTGGCGAAAAGGGTATTTACCAAAAAAATCTGCAAAATTGTGATTTGGTCGAAATGAATACTCCTTTGGTAGGTGAAGTTAAGGAATGACCATGTCCTAAATTCAAATGAAATCCTTATAAATCTCTTGAGACCAATCCATTAGGAGCATTTTCATCCATTCTGCACGGAGTGTTATGCACAAAAGATATTAGGGTTTACATTCACGTAAATATTGAAGAACTAAGAAGCTCACAGATACTTGATTTATATAACAGAACATAATTGAAAAATATTTATGTGTGAAATCATAATACAAAACCCTAGAAAATAAAACATTCACTCAGATTGTGAAATTTCTCGTCTCCGGAGAAAATGCGTGGGTCTGGTATATCTTGAGTAGGGTGCATGCAAAATTCATGTGGCTAAACATACAATTCAAGATAACAAGAGAAGCCATAAGTGTTGTTACAATTTTTTGTTCCTCTAGTGG
This sequence comes from Sequoiadendron giganteum, assembly GCA_007115665.2. Lineage (NCBI taxonomy): Eukaryota > Viridiplantae > Streptophyta > Pinopsida > Cupressales > Cupressaceae > Sequoiadendron > Sequoiadendron giganteum. The sequence goes on from CM021107.1 coordinate 622,843,436, forward strand.
ATTGCCTATCCTAAAGTTGGTAAAGAATCAAACGATTACTGATGCAACTAATTCTCAATATGACAGAAGGGCAATGATAATTGATGACATTGCTGATATAGAAGTAAAATTTTCTTCAATGGTTATTGGGTACAAGATTTATCACTCCATCCAAGACAAATCAGTGTCTAGTACAAAAATTTATGCTGCCTACTAGATGGTGAAATAAGATGCAGAATATGATCTCTGTGAATTGTTGAGGAGTCAACTAATGGAAAATCTTGTGAAGATTAAGAAAGATAAGAAAAACTCTTTCAAATATGGAAACTTTCTTTTATGCCTATTCTTCTATTTCATGGGTGAAGTTCCAGGAATTGGAAAGGTTCATTGGCAAAAGGACAAGTCGGTAGCTGCTTAGATTAGAGATTTGTTATATAATCTTACAGATACCAAAGGAAGGAATGCATCTAGGTGGGGATACTTTAAAATTTTTTAGGCTATGATGCAAGCCAGAGAGAGGATTCCTACCTTCATTGTAGAGAAGTACAAAGATACAATCTACTTCATGGTAGATATTGATCAGTGCATGATGGAAGTTGTTGATCCCAGAACAATCTAGATCATGCCTATGGGATATGAAGTTTAAATGAAAGTTTTGGATATGTATGTTGAACACCTACTGAGAAAACCTGTGGATTTGATAGAAGAAAGGTTCAGTACCTATGCAGAGAAGGACATATAGGTGCATAAAAAAATTAGAAAACCTATGGTAACAAAAAGAGTCAGAAAAGAAGTAGAATTTCTTGCAAAATTTTTGGGGGTATCTACAAAATTATTAAAAGAAGCTAGACATAAAAGGAAAGAGGCTGAATCAACAAGGCAAGCAGCTAAGGAAGTAGTAAAATCTCAATCAGCTGGTCCGACAACACCATCTGCCCGAGCTAGATCAACTAGAAGCTCCACACCCCATTCAACCCTTGCAACACAATCAATCCCTATGAAAACTGAATCTAAGGGATCCAGTAAAGAAGGAAAGAGGAAGAAAGATAAGAGAAAAAGAGTCTATGTAGCATTCTCTAAGGATGAAGAGGTAGAGTCTGATGAAGGAGTTAAATAAATTAGACATCAAGGCACTAAGGCAGCAATAATCACAAAAGGAAAACCTTTCCGTGGAGATTACCAGGCAAAGAAGAAAGCAAAGACTGACAAACCAGGTATGTCAGTAGAAGCAGTTGAAAAAGATTTGGTTAAGGATGGAAATCTAAAACCACTTTTCAAATGGTATGAATCTTTTGGTGATTCTGATAAAAAATTCTTGAAGAGGAAACAATAAAACATATGAACATTTTGAATAAAGTGTTGATTGAAATAATGCCAAATTTGCCTAAAAGTCTATATAACATACTAGAAATGAGGAGAGTTAATGCTAAAACTAAAGAAGAATAGATGAGAGAAAGGATCTTAGTAGAACTATTTCCTGTAATGTCAATGGATGAAATGAAGGCATTTCTAAAAAGAGCTAATAGATATTTCAAGAGAAAATCAAGGGTAAACAAGATCATGATTGATCAAATAGATGAAGTCACAAAAGAAACTAAGCAAATCCTCAGATATATTTTGCTAAATGACAAAATTGATGTTGTTGTTGAGGAAACATATGTTGAGGAAGTTCCCTCTGGTCTAGAAAGGGAAGCAAAAGAAATAAATGTTGAAAACATTGTATCTAATCCTAAAAATGAAAAGACATGATTATATAATTGAGGATACTCAAATTCCTCCTACAGTGGACAACACATAAATTCCTATGAAATTTGAAATTCCTAAAAATGTATCAGTTGAGGAAATGGAAATCAATGAAGGTAAATTATAACTTGCAAATGTGGAAGTAATAGTTAGAGAGAAGAAAGATGATGTAAAAGCTATCCCGATTGAAGTAAGAGATGTTGCTAAGGTAGTGAAGAAATTTCTTGTTGAAAAAAAAGAAGAATTGGATCCAAAACTGATTGAAGGTCCTATTGACCTATCCACTTTAAGTCCAATCCAGAAGATGAAAGTAGCTTCATTTGCTCAAGAACAAGCTAGAGAAGAGCTAGTGAAGTCACACATTGAAGATAGTGAACTGCTAAATCTTGCATCTGAAGTATTGGAAAATATAATGCCATCTTATGTAAAAGATCCAACTAGTTCCTCTTCCAGTGAATTGAAAAGGCTTATCAACTTAGTTGGCACTCATTTTGAGTCACTAGAAAAATCAGCTATGGTGAAAGTGCAGAATGAGTTTGATGTTAAAAGGTTTGATGGATTGAAAAAAGATTAACGTCAAAGATAAAATTCTTTTGGCTACATGTGTGAAGAATGTACAAAATTCTCTATTAGAAAGTGGAAATATTTACAAATCATGTTTGTCTTTTTCACAGTTTACTAAAGTTAATGAGAAAAAGGTAAAAGATCTGGAAAACCAATTAAGTACCATTTTTGAAGCATTTGATCCTCTAACTAGTGGTATTGGAAAGATAGAAAGTTAATTCATGTATTTTCTTGACAAGATAAAAATATTGAAGCATGAGAATGACAAAATTGTTGCAAGGATATGTGAACTCAGAGGTATAATTTATCCAAAAAATGACATATTGACAAGTGCTCTAAAGGAAGGAGAAGAATCTATGGTAGTTGGTGATCCGTCCAACTTCGAACCTACAGAAACACAGCCTTATTTGATCTGTGGCCATATCACAATCCTGAAGAGTCTCAAAAGAGTTTGGGATGCAAATCCGATCCAACTGAAGAAAGATTTTGTAGACATTTTTCAGCTTATGTAAGTTAAAGAAGAATTTTTGCATAACAGTTTTGACTGATCGATCCCTTTTTGATATGTGGTTCCCTTCCTTTTCCATTGATGTCAAAGGGGGAGAGTAGTAGGGTGAAAAAATCATAATTACCTCAAGGGGAGAATCACATTTTTTGAATTTTGGAGATGACAGTGCAGTTTATCTTGGTACTGATCTGACACTTAGCCATATTTTAATAAGTGTTGCCATCAATGCCAAAGGGGGAGATTGTTGGCAAGAGACATTTCTAGGATCACTTGGTATTATCATTGATGGAAACCCTAATCATTAAAAAAGTACACACATCACCATTCGGTCACACCAGCAGACAAATTGAAAATTGACAAGGAAGAATAGAGTATCTGGTAACTCAGTGTTCATCAATCTGTATGAAGATTTCACGTTATTATTTTGTGTTGCATACCTCAGGGAAATTTTTCTAGTATATCATCTCTATTATTACTGAAGCGCAATGGCTCATATCAATTCATGTGGAAGTTAGAAGGTTCGATTCGCTAATTCTTTGTTTTATCTATAATGTAGCCGACTTCATAAATACATTATTTTGTGGATGTATGAGAAGTAATTAGATAAGTATTTTTGTGCTTGTACATCTTTATTTGGGTCCTAACCAAGTTGTGGCTTACTATTGAGGATACACATTGCATATTTCTCATGATTTGAGCTGACAATTGCAATTATTTTGTGTTTTATTGAAGCCGACAAAGTGTAATTGAATTATATGTTGTGGATATATATAAGATCATTTGTATCATTTTGAGTGATGTATGAAGTGTATGGTGATGTGAATTGTGAAGGAGAGCACAACAGAAGAGCGATAATGTGTATTTTCACTTGCACATAGAAGATCTATGTTGTGTGTGAGAAGAATAGAGAAAAAATACATAATTAGTCTATAGGACAGCAGATCAAATATTGTGCTTAATCGGAACTATAATTAGGCATTTGTAGATGCTACTTTTCTCAGTTCAAACTCTCAGATGGTTTTAATATGATTTTACTTGTAAGGAAGTGAGCCTTCCCTTTGAGCACTGAGCTCTAGGCAGTATGCTTGGATTCAAGTGCATTCCCCTTGTTATAATCTTCATTTAAGTATACTCATATCATAATTATGGATTTTCCATCCAACGTGGTTTCTCCCCTAACAGATTTTCCACGAAAAATATTGGTGTTATGGTGTTTTGTTTATTTTCATGTTTATGCACTGTGGTTGAATGTTGCTAATGCTTTGAAGATAAAGGTTAATAAAGTTAATTTTTGTACAAAATTGATTCACCCTCCCTCTGAGTGTAGCTTGTTTCCAATAGATAGGACATCCTCAAGGATACTAATAACATGACCCAAAAACAATCGAAAAGATAAGAAAATCTAGACCAATAATGTGTTTGCCAAAATAGTGTTTTCCAGTGATAATGATGATTGTTTTGATTGATTGATTAGGTTGACCAAGATGACTGAGTTGATTGATAGGTTGAAAAGGATTGGTTGATGGTTTGACAATTTGATTTGATCGACAATGTCTAGTGTTAGGAAGGACACATCTTTAATAAGGCAAGATGCTAACATTGGATTAATTTAATAAAGATTGTTTGACAAAGTTGATTGATTGCACATGATTATAGGAAGGACATGTCCTAATCAAGGCGAGATTGATTGAAAAAGTTGACAAAATTTTTATGACCAAGCGATGTGATGATACCCAACCGCGGGAAGGACACATCATGTTTGAGGTAGAGGACACATCTAATAAAGTTGACCAAGTGATGAGTGTTGACAAGACACCTAACTGTAAGAAGGACACATCCTGCTTAAGGTGAATGAAAAGGTTGAGAAAGTCTAATCCTAGGAAGGTTGCATCCTGATAAAATACAAGATATAAGACCAAATGAGACAAATGACATAATGCCCCATTCTAGCCAAATGACCAGGTTGATGGATGATAGATAATCGATTGATGAAATATTTAATTCGTTTGTTATTTTTTGATTGAATGATGATTGCGTCTAGACCAAGGAAGCAACCCAACTCGATGAACCCTAAAGGACTTGACCTAGGGGGTCTTGAGGGCTCATCGATAGATGGTCTTGCCTACATAGCAGTGCACAGAGACCTTGTAGTTCAAATGACTTGACTAAATGTCTTATTCGACAAAATACTGAGTCATGATTTTATTTGGACAACCTAAAGGGACAGACCTAATGCCTTGGGGGCTCATTTAAGACGAGCCTTGCCTATGTAGAAAATGCACAAAAGTAGCATAGTTTGACTACTCTAACAAAACTGACTCAGTCTCAAACTCTATTTTTGGGATTTTTGAAGTTTTATGATGTTTTTGGATTTTGAAGATTTTATGTTTTTTTGAATTTTGAAATGTTTTAATTTTTTTTGGATTTTTTTAGGACATTTTATGATTTTTTTGGATTTTGAAATGTTTTGATTTTTTTTTGGATTTTGAAATGTGATTTTTTTGGATTTTGAAATGTTTTGATTTTTTTGGATTTTTTCAAGACATTTTATGATTTTGATGGATTTTTAAGGTTTTAAAGGGCTGATACCATATATTATTTCCCATGAAGAAGTCAATGAATTTCCTCCAATCAAGTATAGGACTACTTTACTATGTGCGAGGGGAAGCAGCTAATACGACAAATGATTGTGAAAGAAAAGGATACTAAATTTTGGTGGTCTTCAGGCCATGGGAAGGATAATGAACCATTATTATCGATGAATGAGACTTTATTATGGGTGATAACTATACGGATCATGAAAAATGCATGTGAAAGATACCCACAATCAACCAAGCAAGCATGCACAAGAATCCAAGGATAAACATGATCTTGCCCCTAGTCAAATTGAAAACCAACTGATAGGTGATGATGATGATGAAAAAATTGTTTGATATGGGAAGGCAACATCCCAAAACAACATGAGGATTGGGAAAGACACATATCATTGATGATAATGTAACTAAAGGATCAAGGTTTGCAGCAAGGCTAGGAACAAATCCAATGACTATTTTGGATGATGTGTTAGAGTGCATAGTAAGATTGTATGGATTAGGCTTGTTGCATTTGGAATGACTAACCTTAGGACTAGATGGGATTATGGAGGGAACTTGGATAAGTGGATTAGAATCCTTAAACCAATGGCAAGGGAAACCGAGCCCAACAATAGGTATGGAAGGATAATGGATTGATTTTTGCAAAGGATAAGAGACATGAAGATTATTGGATGGAAGAATTAGGATATGATCTCCAAGGACTATTTCGCATAGGAATAATTTATGTTCTCCAAGATATGGGTTTGGATCAATTTTATGAAGGAAATGAGATGATATTTCAAGGATAGTGTATGACCAAAGGATAAACATGTCAAGGATTTTCCCAAATCATGATTTATGTCTGTGCCCCATTTCTTATCAAGATCAAGGTAGGTCAAAAAATGGATGGAAACTATATGGATTGGTTGGATAGACAAGCAATTTTATGAGAAAGGCATTGGAGATGAGACAAATTTCCCCCTAGTGTTATGGTCCACATAGATAATTTATCTTACATATGATACCTATTTGCTAGGTTTTCATCATGGTACTTATCCAAAGTGCCATAAAAATGATTTTCACTATTGGACAAAATTTTTCTCTTTACTATTTCTTTTCTTTTTTCTTTTTGATGATGTCACACAAGACACCTATTTGCTAGGTTTTCATCAAGGTGAAAATTTGTTTGATTCTTTTATATCGACTTGATGTTTTGTATGATCGTTGACTGTTCTAAATCCTTTGATGGTGTTGATGTAGATATTGGTGTCATGATGTGCCAATAGTGACCTTTATAGAGTAGTTGTCTTGTCAGGATCATAACACTTGCATATAACTGATCGATGTCATTGTGATCCTTGTTGATACTAGATTTGGCCTTATCAGAATATGCACATCCCAATAGAATGCCATGGGAGTCCTTATGATAAAGATTTTCTACCAAGATGTGATGAATTTGTGATGTGGGATTTTTGGAATGATGGATGATGGTAGCCATAGAAGGATTATCTAGACGTTTGGATGTAGCCATTTTTATTTTCCAAACTTGGGATGGTGAATGATGGAGTTTGGAATTTTGATTAGGATAGTGTTTGGAACCAACACCTTAATATACCCTACTTGATGAACATTTAGAAGGATGTGGACATTTATTATATGTGGGGGTCCTGTTTTCTTATGGCTCCACATTTTGATTGACTTTTACTTTTGAACTATTTTCTTTGTTTGATCCATTTTTCTTTGGGATCCATTTTAACTTTATTTGTCCACTTATGTTTTTGTTTGATTCAATGGTCTTTGAAATTTGATTTTGAACTTTGGATTTATAATAATTTTCTTTTTGTTGGTTCCAAATGGAAGATTTATTCATGTTGGAATGACGGTTTGTGGTGTGGATGGAAGGAGTGTTGGAAGCAACCTTAGGAAAAGGACTACTCATGGCCCCCATTTTGATGTTTTTATCAGATAAAGTTGCCCCCAATATCGAGGAGGTACCACTAACATCATTTGATTCTCTGATTGAAGAATAATCAAGACCTTGATGTCTAGGATTTGCATAAAATTGTATTGGTTCTAGAATGCCTTGCTCATGTAGGCCTAGTCCTTTTCCTTGATACTCCATGCTTTGAAAGATTCTATTTGCGATGAGGTATTTTTTGTTTTGAAATCAAGATGCGAACCCATCATAAATTATATAAGAAAATTGATACTTGGAACCTCCTCATCTGCAAGAAATCTTGCTTTGACAAAGGTGGATGCTCCTAGTTGATAGGATGTTTTAAATTTATCATTCATCATGCTTATTTCTTCTTGATCATTTGGGATGTTGATTTGATATGTGGTAGATTTTGTATCTTCTTCTTTGACATGATCAATGGTAGCTTCTCTATGTTCTCTTTTATCCATAGTATCTTTTTTGTGTTATTCTTTGATTTGATCAATAGTAGCTTCTTTATGCTTTTCTTTAATGTTATCCATATCATTCATTTGATTATCTATGTGTCCAAAGGAGGCAAGTGTCTCATTTTGGGAAATGGATGTGTTTGGTACTTGGATAGGATCGACTTCAAATGTTTAATCATGGATGGTATAAAGGTTGATGAGAGGATCATTTTATATTTCTTGTTCAATCATAGGATATTGGTCAAAAATAGGTGTATCTTGGACAACATGGTTGTGAATAGAATCTTGAACAAGGATAGGTGTGTATTGGATGCCATGATTATTTAGAAGGACTTCTTGGATGGACTTAAGGATGGGGTCATGAGATGGACTGCTTCGATCTTGATATGGAGGCGAAGCTATGATGTCATTCTTTGGACTTTCTTTTTGACATGTATCCTCAAGTTTAGGCAATGAAATTTTATTTTGGACAAGGATATGATTTTCATTGATAGACCTAGGATTTTGACATGGAAATAATAGAGCTTCAATAGCAAGATCATTTTTGGTATTGTAGGCAATGGAGGGCAGGATGGTGACAAATGGTTGGATGGCGTAGGATCAGCAATGTGATTGGATTTCCTAACTTTGTTTTCATTTAGGAGTCAAACAAGTTCCTTTTCTAGTTGTCCTTGGAGAGCATTAATTAATGTGATTTTATTGGATGGTATTGTGGTTTGGGATGGAGTGGATGGCAATGGGTTAGTGGATGATGGATTAAGATAAGATGTGGAGGATTGGAATGGACTAGTGGATGATAGATTATGATAGGATGTGGAGGATTGGAATGGACTAGTGGAAGGTTGGTTTCCCTTGTCAAAGTTAGGACAAGGATGATTCATGGAAATTTGTTGTGAATTAATGACGTGGATTGTGCTAAGGGAATCTTGATAGTGAGGGTAGATGGATGGAGGACTAGAGCTTATGGATTGTTGGTAAGAAGGGTAAGTGAGTGGTTGGTATTCACCTTGACTATAAAGAAGATCAAGGTAAAGTGAAGACATGGTCATGAATTTTGATTAGGATGGATAAGGCAAACTTAGTGAGGACCATACAAAATTTGTGACCTTTGGAAGATAATGCAAGGTGCGAATGCAAAATGGATATGAAACTATGCTATTTTTTTGTGATTTTCAAGGATATAAGGATGCAAAGGGCCAATGTACCTAAGACCAAGATTAACGAATGGTGGAATGATAATGACCCTCTGACCAAAGGATATGTTTTTTTCTTTTTTGGATTTTTGGGATAATATAGGGATGTGGAGTAATAATGCAAGGATAATAGTGACCTTATGACCAAAGGATATGGCATGCAAATGAAGCTAAATGCTAAATGATGCAAGATGGTATGGGATTAAGCTATGTTTTTGTGACTTTTTGGATTATAAGGATATGAGGATGCAAGATGATCATGCAAGGATAATGATGACTTTGAGACCAAAGGATGAAACTAAATGAAGCTAAATGAAACTAATGGATGCAAAGGATATCAAATGTGGACTAATTAATGATAAAGGATAATGAAAAGGAGACTAAATGATGCTAAATTAATGATCAAGGGTAGTGATGCAACTAAGGCTAAGGTGAAATGAAACTATGTTTTTGTGTTTTTCAGATATAAGGATGCAAAGTGAAAGTGCAATTTAAGTCTAAGATGACTAAGGATTGATAGGATCATAATGAATCTATGGTCAAATGGTATGATATGAATTATAATACTAAGGATATAAACTCTAAAATTTAAGAGAAAGGATGACAACCAACCTAATGTAGGTCCAAGATAACAAACCCAAATGTCATTGACCTCTATGATGACCAAGATGATGAATTTGACAAGGTGAGTCTAAACTAGGACACAAGTTTGAGACCCAAATTTTTGAACAAGATGATAAAGACAAAGGTTGATAAATTAAAAGATGAAGGTCAATGACAAGTTGGATAAGTAACCAAGGACTGTCCAAAATCTTGATAATTTTCCTATGTTTGAAATTTAGAGGGTATGTGCAACCTAATACCTAAGATTAATTATGCAAGGCAAAGGTGACCTAAGGTGCAATCTAAAATGTAATGCAATCCTAAATGAGGGTGATGGAAGGGGCTGGTAAAGGTCTGCAAGTCTTTGGTTTGGAAATCAAAATCATAGTCAAGATGAGTTAGATCAGTTTTGGACAATGATTTTTGAAACTTTGGTGATCATTCTTTTGTGGTTTTGTTTTAATAAGTTGTGGTTCACAAATATTTATTTTGCTAATTTGACGTTTTGGATGGGTTTTGAGTGGATTTTTGACTGATTTTGATGAAATTTGTCTTGGAAAAAACAACAAACAATATCAAGCACTTTGTTTGAGGACTGGTTTGATGCAAAAATGTTTGATTTTTTTAAAGAAGATAAGTACAATCCTAAGGTTGGAAAGGACAATATTCCTTGAATTCCCACTTGGATTGACCAACCATGCTTATTCTTAGTGGATGACTTAGAAGCTTGGTCACACTAGCTCCCCCAACACGACACTCACTTCTGAGGTCAACCAAGCTTTGAGTTCTCATTTATCTCCCATGAAAAATGTTTCATCTCTACTAAGAACCATGAGTATATCGGACAACTTCGAATGTCTGACCTCCTGCACCAACAAATAGAAGGATTTTGGTTGCTACAAATAAGAGGTGTCTAGTAAGGGAATCTGATTCAGGGGGTACTATGATAAAATCCCTCAAGAGGTCTCCCTACCCTTAGAACAAGGGGTTACATATCAAAAAGATATATGGGGGAGAGTTATCATGCACCACATCCTGTTGATTGCAAACTTTCCTTCCAATCATAAATTTCTATAGCGGTTTGGAAGGACTTGGGGTGAGTACTTTTCCCCACCAAGGCAAAATCTTCTAATGGGTGAACAAAAAAATAAATGGGTTTGAATTTCTGATCACCGAGTTTGCACAAGGTGAGAGCATAATACCTACCACCCTCAAACACTAAGACTTGGTGTTCATTTACCCTCTAATTTAATCTATGTGAGAAAGGAAATTGTAAGTTTTAAACCTTTGCTTATGATTTGAAGACACTTGGATTTATTTTATGCCAATGACGTTTGATGCAAGTCAGTTTTAAATCCTAGGAGTGAAAATATGCAAATTGTTGTTCATTTTAAACCCATGAATGAAACATGCAATTTGTTGTTTATTTTAAGCCCATGAATGAAATATGCAATTTGTTGTTCATTTTAAGCCCATGAATGAAATATGCAATTTGTTGTTGTTTCCAAAAGAAAAAAAAATAACGAATAAACAAAGCTAAGAAAATGAAATGAAATGATAGGGCAACAAATGATTATGTTTCAAAAGAAATATTTTTTTAGAACTGCCTCCAAGTTGTGCCACATCTAAAAAGAAAAGATTAGCAACCCAAAAAAACTTTAATGATAACAACAAATTAAAACAATGATCTATTTCTCAAAACTTAATGAAATTTAAAATCGTTTGAATCCATGGAAAGCTAAAACTCAAGCCTTCAAAACCCAAAAAATATTTTTTCAAGATTTTGCACAAAGAAAATGTTATAGGCAAAAGAAAACATGGATTTTAACATTTAAATTTTAAAAATAGCAAATACTAAAATGGTCATAACTTTCTCAAATCTTAACAAAATTTTAAACTGTTTAAAGTTTCAGAAAGCTAAGAGTGAGGTCTACAAGACCCATGTAATCATTTTTTGAAATTTTGTGTGCCCAGTTTTCTATGCTCAAAATAAAATGATGGGATTTTGTATGATTTCTTAGTTGTAACCTCCAAAACAGTAAAAACAAAGAAGAAAACAAATGGATTTCTCTGTAAAATTGTAAGATTCATGTCGGGTTTACCAATGTAAGATGGGAAAAATCAAATAGCATAGATAAAGTGGAAGTCAACACTTGTAAGCTATTAACCTCATCCAAACAAGAGAATACAAACAAATGGAGAATAATAAGTTAAAAGCATTTGAATCAAATACTCCCCTTTGAAGTTGTTTCAATTCTCTTGTCTCTCCTATTTCTTCATATGCCAATATTGCACTCAGATTTGTTGATGAACTTGTGCAAATACCTACAAATAGTAAGCAAGAAAGTTGGAAATAATGGTTGTTAAATCAAAAATGGAGGAGAAAGGTTGTTTTTATAGACAACCATTTGGATGGACGGACGAGATTGATATTCTAGAAAGATTATAAGATCAACGGATGAGGATTCATGAGAGGGAGGTTATGAAGTGGATGGCCAAGATCTACAGTTGGAAATCGATGCAACCAAAATATGTCACGCATGAAAAATATATGACGCATGATGGCTATGACAAACATGTAGGACATGCAGGCTATTACATGAAATAATGAAACGGGATCTTTAACCAAAATGGAGAGATAAATAATTTATTTTTAAATTATTTATTTGAAAATGGAAGAGAATGACAATTGGCAAATAAATCATTTAAATACATTATTTATTTGGAGGAAGTGAAAACTGAGACTTAATTAAATTCATAAATTTAATTAAAGGGGGCTATAGAAATTAGACATGGATAATTGATTTGGATCAATTATTTAAAAGAGAAGAATGGCACATAATTAAATATTTTTGTCAATTATTTAATTATAGAATAATAAAAGGTCAAATAATAATAATTATCTAACTATAAATAGGTGATGAAAGATAAATAATTAAATGAATAATGATTTATTTAATTATTGAAGAAAGAGGTATTAATGGCGCAATTAATTTATTTTAATTGATAAGGATAGAATAGAGATTAGAAATTGAATTAATTAAATAATTACAAATCTATTTAATTAATAAAAGAATATGATGAAGAATAATTAAATAATTAAAATTATTTAATTATTAGAGGATGACAACTAAGGAAAAAAATTTTGCTTGCAAACTTGGGACATTTTTCAGTGTCTACATTTTGCACTTGCATTTAGACCTGATTTTCCATAAATATGAAACTGTAACTTCCTATTTGAAACTAGAATTTGAAAAGCATAAAAATCAACTCAAAAACCTATAAATTAATTTTTAAAAACCTTGAAGTGAGACCCATTCACCCATGGTAAAATGCATTCCTGATCATAGATTTTTCTAAATTTATAAGCATCAAAAACATTATTTTTGCATTTTGTATTCCTGCATTCAGTTTATTGTTTCAGTTTCCAAAATTTCTATTTTCTAAAATTGTTCATATTTAAGATTAGTTTGTCAAATTCAGTGCATTGTTTGAATTCAAAATTTCAATTAAAAAAGACATTGTTTTCAGGTTTTTACAGAGCATAATCAAAAAGTTATATTGTTTAAAATATGGAAATTGATTTTACATACTTGCATTGAACTTTACATTCTAGAGTGCTTGATTGCATCTTATCTATTCTCCATTTTGGGTGCACCTTGGATTTTTGAAACCTGTATGAGCTTCACAACTTGGTGTCCTATTTCCAATACTATCATGAGACATAGTTCAAGACTCATGTCATCCTGTGATACAACATTTGATGTGGATCTTGGGTTTTCTAACTCTTTCACTCATAGAGTTGACACTAGTCAACCCACTATGGACCATACCCTTGACACTTCATTTTCTATGACCTCTTTACACACAAATAATGTGACTAATGTTGAATCAAGGGTTGCCAATGTCCCTCAAGAGAACCTAAGAAGAATGGATGAATATTTAGAGCAATTGCAAAACTTTGTAATTTTTGAACCCATTGTTGATAATGTGGTTCCTATGATAGAAAACATAAGAAAGCTGATTAAAACTTAACAAGAAATAGACATGGTGCATAGCCTCAGTCACATAATGCAAGATCACATAAGATATAAAGAAAATTATACTATAAACCCTTCAGTCAACTTCATCGAAGTTCAACCTTGTAAGGGCCTAACCAAAATGCCCCTTGACATTCTTTTCTCACAACATGACATAATAAAACGTGCACCCGATGGTGCTCTTTACATAGCTAGACGAATCGATGAGAAGCCTACCAATGGGATATTAATTGGTCCTATTTGTGTAGAGAATTTGATCACTAAAGAATTCTTGTTTATGCATGAACTTTATCAATGTACTTATGAAAAACTGAAAGCATGGATCAAAACGCATAATGGTTTTGCTTGCCCTATGATAGGTTTGATAACTCTTCATTTAAAATTTGGACCAAAAACATTAAGTGTCTCATTCTACATCATCTCGTTGTCAGACCAATTTTGGGTGAAGTTAGGCTAACTACGGCTTCACTCCATGAAATACATCCTATTGATTATGAATAAATTATTAAAGTTTCCATTTGTTAATGAGATCTTTATTGCACATGCACCATAGTGGATTTAATCTTATGTATTCCCATGGGAATTTCTCATTCGATTTTCTTTGGCCCAAACCTATGGAATCTATTAGGCCTCATGAGGACTTCTTTTTCAAATCTTATCAAAATTTTAAGAAAAAATTCCTAACAAAATTATCTCTTAGCAATATGCCTCAACCCACTATTGAGCATCCTATCCTTGATGAAAACATGATTAAACAAAAATCCCTTCTAAGTAACCAAGACCAAAACATGACAAATCCTCCACCCATTTCATATAAGAGATGACAATATAGCCAAATAATTCTCATTGTGACTTCTAAAGTCAAAAGAGTTTATAAAGCTAAAGAGAAAGTGGTTGAATAACCTCCCATGGTCCCTTTCATTCATCTCTTAAGGGAAGAAAAGAAACCTATGGTTGATAAACCTGCTCCTATGCAATCAAAATTTAAAAATTGAATGAAAAGAAACTGAAATGCTAATGAGTGTATGCATAGACATCATGCTATTGCTCTTTTTTTGCAAGAAAAATAAGAAAAAACAACATAGTAAAAATCCAAACATACCTCAACCAATGCATGACGATCCTCCACCTTCATCGAGACAAGAAAATCCTAAACCTTGACCACAAAAAGAACAAGTATCTTTTATGGATATTATCATTAGAACTTCTATTGTGATATACTTGGATGATAATGAAGTTTTTAAAATTGATGAGGAAGTACATAAAGATTTAAATTTATTATGGTTCCTCTTCATGAACTTAAATGGTAACAACCGTGATGATCCTCCTACAAAGAGTGGTTCATCACGTGCTAAACTTGGTGATTGTCTTAGTTTGAAACTTGACATTGTCCCTTCTTCAACCTTCTACATATGATGAACACGATTGGGATGCAGACGACCTACTATAGCTCTACTCGCATGTGCCTTATTAATATTTTTCTTATTTTTCTTTGTGTGATTGCATGTGCATAATGTGATCCCTCGTACTATTTTGTTTGGCATTTCTTCATTTTAATTCCTCTATTTGTATCTACATTATTCTATATGTCATAAATATTTATCTTTTCTTTTGTCTTTTGTTTTCCTTTTGGGGATGATGCAAGGTGTCAAGACATTTAGGTCTCTTCCATGTTGACCCAAAATCATTTTATTCTTTTTTTCTATCTATGTGGTATTCTTCAAGTTTCACATGTTATTTGGGGACTGATGAAAGTTTTTGAGCTATATAATATCATTGTAACAAAGACATACATTGACCCTGAATTTGTGGATCCCTTGTGTATTATTTTGGGATTTCATTTTTAGGGAAACCCCTTTTTCATGATTCAACTTCATTTGGAAACATATGTTTGGTATAGGGCTTTCAAAATAAGCCATCATGTCTTCTTTATTGACCATAACATTTTTCATTTTCTACTTTAAATTAATTTATCACAACATGGTGTTTAGTAATTTCTGTAAAGTGGGGGCATACATTGACTTATCATTTTGATACTTTTTACTATATATTATGTTTCATAGTGTGATCTTACTTCTTGTGATGTGTCTTCTTCTTGATGGTGAAATTTTTTTTATGTCCTACAAGGGTGTGACCTTTCTTGGTATACAACATTCCTCTTAGTGGTGATGCTACGCATTGCATTCCCTAAGTTGTGAATCATTTATCCTATAATTTTCCTCTCTTGAATAATTTAGGCACGATTTTCCCTAAGAAGATATCATGCATGAACTAAGAAAAACCCCATTGAACATGTCTTATCCTATTTGCATTTTGTTCATAAGTGTTTAGCATAACACAACTTTCTAACCTTATGAAGCTCAAAGTTCATATTTTTGTGATGCCTTATCAAATTTATCAGAGGTATAGCTTTATTATGGTTAGTACGATGAGATCCTATAGACATGGCATGAATTTCTCATTTTATCATGAGAACCTATAGACATGGCATGAATTTCTCACTTAGTCACTTTTAGGGGATCACTTAGTGGACAATGGATTTAACTAGCTTGTGTGAGTGTGGATTGTTGATTACATAGTGGATAGTAAGTTCCACTTGTAAACATATTTGGAGAAATAGCTGAGGCTTGATCCACATCGAGTTGGACAAATAGTCAAGGCTTGATCCACCCATTTTCTTTTTCTTTTTCTTTCTTTCTTTGAGTCTTTGGCGTTGTATGATTGAGTATCTTATCATTGTTGCATACATATATGTTTAACATAGGCATGTGTCTCCTTGTGCCTTTGTTGGTTTTACCATGAGATCTTATATCTTGGGGGCTTGATCATCCTCCTTGATCTTTGTCATCTTATCCTTCCAATAATTGTACAATTATACTTCTCATGATTGTCTACATTAGTGTGAGTTTGATGCAAGGTCATCCTTTCACTAAAGTCGGGGCTAAATGTAGTGTAAAAAAATGTACCCCTTTACATTTTCACACTTGTTTGGGCATTCCTAATTAAAATTGGACTTATTAATGCCTTAATTTAGTGTTGGAAAATTTATCCCTTTACATTTTCACACTTGTTTGGGTCCCCTTAATTAAATTGGACTTAATTATGCCTTAATAAGCCCTATTTTGCATCTACAAGCCTAGAAAATTACATTTTCCAAAGGGGAAACCTGACAATAATTAATGCCAATACATAACACTTTACCTTAAGCAATGTGTGTTCCAGGAATGGGGACCTAGGACCCATTCACACATCCTTTGGACCTAAATTTAAAATATTTTTTTGGTGGTATTCTAAGGTCCCTTAATTTATATTGTAATGTTGGCTTGTAATATTTGAATTTTGGGAAATTAAAGATACATACGTATAAATACAAGGTTATTGAACACTAAGTTTCACCTCACATTTTTTCAATCATTTAATGAGAATTTTGATGAGAGAATTCCTTTAAAAATATGATGATCAAGAGCATTCAAGAGGAAATATATCAAATATTTATTGTAGCATTCAAGATCCAATCATCATGTAAAATTCTTCTCGCATCACGCATGCTTCTGGAGCTAACATTGTGATGTACACGTTTCAAGATAAAGCTCTACACGTTTCAAGATAAAGCTCCAACGGGTAAAAGCACAAAGCTGTGTCACACTTTATAAAGGAAACAACCAATGTTGATCCAACTTTTAAACTTGAATCACTAAAAAGTAGCATATATGTTTTGAATTTTTAAATGATGTAAACTAGTAAAATATGTATTTTTTAGTATATTTTATGTTTGTATTTTTTATAAGAAATTAAAAAATTATTTTAAACTAGTTTTTCATAAATTAACACTATAATTTAGTTGTTGATAAAATGCTGAAAAATGAAGTTGCACAGGATGTCAAACTTTTTATAGTAAATTTTTTTTTTTTTTCAAATTTTTTGTGTGTATTTATAACTTGAAACTTTAGTGCATGGATATATTTTTTTCCAATTTTTTATAAATATATATTTGTATATAAGTATTAAAATGTGCTTGATTAAAAAACAATGGTTTCCATCGGGCGTCAACATTCATATTAAATATTTATCTAAAATGGAAAAAAAAGTATACCATCTTGAAATAGATTATTTTATCTAGTGCATCATATGTTTATCAATTTTTTTTAATAAGTTTTAGTATTTTTCCTTGGCATGGTAATCAACCTAATATTTTTTGCTGATAACCTATTTTTAGTATAAATAAAAATATAAATAATAATAATAATTAAACTATTAAAATAAATATAATTTTGAAAACTACACTTATGGATCTACAAAAGGGTATTTTTACATGTTGAAAAAAATGTTATTTACATGAGGAGTTATTAAAACTTCAAGTTTTTCAAATAATTTTTTTTTTTGGTAAATTGGACTCAAAGTGGTGCTCCATATATTTTTAGCCAACAATTTTAGTTGAATAAATTGTGGAAGTATCTAACTTAGCTAGAATGAATCTTACTAGGTCATATGTTTGACCAAAATTGATTTTTAGTTAGAAATACTTAAATTCAATTGTGCTGATATGTTGGCTGAAAGTGTGACACAACTTTGTGCTTTTACCCCAACATTAAATGTATCAATTCAAGTTTCAAGATCCACATCCATTGAATTCATTTCATGCAAGTTATAGACCTTCCAAGATCTCAACTACCAAGGTTTATTCAAGGGTTTGTTGAGTGGTAACATAGCTTTGTTCATTCTTCATTCCCTCTTTCATGTTTTATTTTAATTCAAGGTTTGATTACCAAAATGGGGTTTGACCAAGGAAAAGCCTCATTCACCAAAAATAAACATTTTTTCTCCTCCTGTGTCCGTTGCAGATTTAGGTTGAAGAAGGATTGAAGACCTCTTGAAGTGTAAAATTGGAAAAGTTGTCAAAGTTGTCAAATCATGGAATCTAACCTATAGATCTTATTTTTGACACTGAAACCTAGAAAAATCAAAAGCTACAAATTAGCATCAGAGGATCTTGAAAGATTTCTGAAAACTCTAACAAAAGACCCATTCACCTATGGGCGAATGAGTCCTAATTTTCCTTCAAAAAGTGACTTTTGGCACGACTGGTAAGCATTTTTCTTCCCTTCTCAGATCTACAATCAATTTTCTAGTTCTGCTAATATTGATTTTAATATTATTGTTTTATGTTTGAATTGGTATAATCAGGTTGATTTTCTATTTTTAGTTTTTCTCCCAAAAGTGATGTTTGAACTTATTCCATCCTCAAAGCATAAGGAAATCTAAAGATTCTCACATTGAGTTGATTTACCTAAGGGTCATTAGTCAATTATTTGTGGGGATCTCATTTCCTAATGAAATAGAGGAAAATTGATTGATCTATATCATTTTGGTGAACCCCCATCTCATAACCTTATTTTCCCCATTTTGAGACTAAAGGTGCCAAGAAAAATTGTAATGCAGGAAAAGATGGTTATTATCTTCTTCATTATCCTCACAAAGGAAACATTTCAAGGGACCAAATATATCA
The DNA here is from genome assembly GCA_007115665.2 of Sequoiadendron giganteum. NCBI lineage: Eukaryota > Viridiplantae > Streptophyta > Pinopsida > Cupressales > Cupressaceae > Sequoiadendron > Sequoiadendron giganteum. The sequence continues at coordinate 622,862,548 of CM021107.1, forward strand.
TACACTCTCAACCTATCCCAAGTTAGGGCTCTCCTCTTTCACACTATCTAAAGAAAAGTATTCATCTTGGGAACCCCTTTTTTGCACCAAATTGTGTTAACCACACCACCAACACTAGGAATGTTACAAAAGTATCTTTGGAAGGATTCATTCACCATAACTATACCTGACCCCTTATCACCCCACACCATCCTATCTACATCTACTAGCCCACAAAAAAGCCACTTGGTCATTTCATTTTTCAAGTCTTCACATTCATCCTTTAGTTTCACTAATGGAACAAAGAGATATTTCCAACACCTATTGAGGCTAGAACCTTCAATGTAATCTACTACTTTGACACCAATAATATCCTCAAAATGTGACACTAGAGGCCTAAAATTTTGCATAGCTCTTAAGGAATCACAATCAAGCCATTTGTCTTTCCAAAATTTAATTTTCTTCTCATTTCCTATGTGCCACTTAACATCAAGCATAATGATGCCTTTATAGGTGCTCAAGAAATTCCAAATACTAGAGCCCTTAAGAAGGGTAGAGTTTCTATAAAATAGCATATCAACATCATTTTGAAGGTATTTATCCTAGAAAAACTTGCTCCATAATTTTTTCATGTCCTCATACATTCTCCAAATTAGCTTTGCTCCCAACACAAAATTTATATCCTTATATTTATAAATGCCTACCCCCCAATCAAGATAGGCTTGCAAATAGTATCCCACATGACCATACAGTACTTGAAGTTAAATCCTCACACCCACACCAAAGGAAACTACGCTTCACCACCTTAATAATTTTAGACATCTTGTTAGGATTTGAAAAATAGACATGGTGAAGATCAGGACATCAAACATTAAAGCTTTAATTAGTTTAATCCTACCATCCAAGGAGATTCAACAACCTTTCCAAGAGTCCACCATTTCATGAGTACAATTGAGGACACCATGCCAATATTCAACCATAGGCTTCTTTAAGATAGAAGGAATACTAAGATACTTGCTCAATAGGTGATCATATTCAAAACCACATATTTGCTTAATCTCAATGCTAGCAAGGCATGAATCCTCAAGGGGAAAGATGTTGGATTTAGAGACATTTTCCATATTCCCAACCACTTGTTCATACTTCTAAAGAAACTTCTTGAACACACATGCCTCTCTAGCAATGACCTCCCCGAATGATAAAGTATCATCAACAAACTAAAGATGTGTAATGTTATTACAGCCCTGAGAGATTTATAGCCCCTTGAGATTACCTTTTCTGACCTCCTTATGGATATACCTACTTAGTGCCTTAGCCAAAATGAGGAAGAGTAAGGGATATAAAGGACCCCCTTGGTGAAGACCATACTCAGCTTGAAAAAAATCAGTCAAGACACCATTAATAAGAACCACATAGGACATAGAGAAGATACAACTCTGAACCCATCTACACCAAGAATTACTAAATCCAAGTTTCATTTTGATGTTGAAAATAAATGCCAAAGGGACCCTATCATAGGTCTCGTTCATATCTAGTTTGATGGCCATACCCTCTATATTTTTTCTTTGTATTGAGTTTATTACCTCATGGACGACCATGATACCATCCAATATTTGTCTACCTTTTGAAAACTTGGTCTACTCCTTAGAGATGAAACTAGCCAATCAAACCTTAAGTCTATTAGCCATTGCCTTTATCACCACCTTATTAATTTCATTACAAAGAGCAATAGGTTTGTACTAATCGAAGGAAACATTCTCCCGCACTTTTGGTATCAAAGGAAGAAAAGTAGAACTTGAAGGTCTGAAAATAACTTTGCGCTCATGGCACTCCTCAACCACAGCCAAAAATCCTCTCCAACAAGGTGCCAAAGTTTCCCAAAAAAATCAATCTAGAACCCATCTAGGCCAGGTGACTTACAGGCACCCATAGAGAAAAAAAAAATTCTAATTTCATCCTTCGAGAAAGCAACAAGGAGGGAAATTTTCTCATCAGTAATTAAACACGAAATATTGCTCAATAGCTCCTCTTGAACCTCATTTTCCTTAGTCAAGCTTGAACTAAGAAATCAAGAAAAAAAAAATCCATAATTTTGAATTGCCTCCATATATTCAATCATTTTCCCCTCAAGAGAATGGATCTTCAATATTTTATTATTTTTTCACCTAAATTTGGTTTTTATGTAGAAGAACTTGGTATTGGGATCACCGTCTTTTAACTAGTTGATCCTAGATTTTTGGTGCCAAAAATTTTCCTTCATTCTGAGCAACCTATAATGATCTTCAATTAGGGATACTTCCAAAGCTTTGAGCTCAAGAGAGAAGCCTGAAGCAACAATCTCCTTTTCCACTAAGTTCAATTATTTCTCTACTTTTTTCTTCTTTTTGAATAAAACACCAAAAGAATGCATATTCCATAATTTTAATTTTCTACTAACCTCCTTCAGCTTACTGTATAAATAAACCTTTTGCATCCTTTGAACTTAGTCTTCCACCAAATTTCAAGCAACTTCTCAAATTTGGAGTGCTCATATCGGAACACTTCCATCTTAAAAGGGATGCCTCTAGGTTTGAGTTCTTTCTTTGCTAAGAGAACAATAGGCCAATGATTTGAGCTACCATAATGAAGCACCTTGGAGATAAATTTGGTAAGACATGAATGCCAATCAAAGGAAATCAAGAACATATCCAACATACAATTGATGTTTTCCTCCCCACATCTCTTATTAGACCAAGTACACTAACTAGCCTTGGGCTTTATATTAGCTAATGCCAAGTCTCCACAAAGGCTCCTAAAAGACAAATAACCCCAAGATCAAAGATCCCTTCCCCCCAACTTTTCCTTAGGAGACAAACACACATTTAAGTCACCTCCAACAAGTCAGAAATCCCCATCATTGATACCCTTGAAGATTTTGAGGTAATCCCACACCTCTTGCCATTTGATGGATAACATAAATATATCATTACTCCTAAGGGAATTACACTAGACAAAAATACAAAAAAATAATTCAATAAGCATCCTCGCAACAATATTCTTTTTCTAGGCAATAGCTAGACCTCTAGTAGTCACTGAAGCATTATTTGCCACACCTTCACCATTCCTCAAAAATATTTGAGGAAACTCCAAAAACCTCATGCACTTCATCTTAGTCTCTTGAATAAGAAGAACATTAGGGCCCTCTGCCTCAATAATTTTTTTAAGAAAATGACATTTTTATGTGCCATTGATGCCTCTGATATTCTAGCTTATAATTTTATGAACTCCTAGACTAAAGGAGGTGCCCGCCTTCATTAGAAACAAATTTTTGCATTGAAGCTTGAGTATAATTACCTAATTCTTCAAGTGCCTTTAAATTTTCCTTCGTAGCCTCCACTTTCCTACCCCTATTGTTGTTGCCTCTGACATCAATTTGAATACTATTCTTCCCTTCATATTTCTTAGTCCTTTTAGTGGAAATAGACCAATTTTTTTCCTTATCTAACTCATCCCCTTGTTCTAACTAAGGATCCAGAGCATTATTTATTTGGAAAAGATCATTACCCTTTTCCCTATGAAGTCCCATGACCCCATCCTTCAAAAGTGGAGGCAAAGGTGCCCCTCCCCTAGTACCATCAAGTTCATTGCTAGGTTAAGCCCCATATTCCCCAAGAATCCTATCACTAGGTTTGAGAGCATCTAGCGCCTTCGATTGAACCAAGGTAGATTGAACATGTGGGGAATCAATGACACCGACTATAGGTCTAGCCAAGGAGACAACCCTCACAGCATAGGTCTCATCAACCAAGTTTGGAATTTCCTTCTTGATAGTTTTAGAAGATTTAGAGGTTGAGGATGTGGGTAGGAGGATGGGATCCTATTGGCTAGATTAGAAGAGAAATAGGAATAGGAGCCAAGAGAGTTCCCAATTAACTTGTAGATTTGCTCCATTCTAAATTCCTAAGAAAGCTTATACATCCTAACCAGATCAGAGCCTCCTTAATTTTTTCAGAGTGGGGATCAAAGCCAAGGGACCAAGTCTTATAATAGAGACTCATGTTTCCCATAAACCAAGCACCCCCCATAAAATTTGTCCCATTCAAATTCAAACTTAAAAATGAAATGAATAAACCCTAATTCCAAGAAAGAGATCTCTAGATCCAATACAGCCTAATTTTGGGTTGTCCATCACCTAATATGCTCCATAGACATCCAAATTTTGATGAACTTCACCACTATCACCTATTGTTTGAGTTTATTGAGTTTCAAATGGAGGAAATTATTAGGAATCACTATTTCCCAAATCTCTTGTGTAACAACAATTTTCACATTTCCAATTGATAGTTTGCTAGAAGAGGACACAAGATTTTTCACCTTCCCATCCAAGACAAGGTTGCAAAAAATGTAGCCAACATCCTAACCAGTTGAAGGGTTAACAACCTGCTCCTCATCACCTGCAGTAATTCACTCCTAGTTTTCATAGCATACACTCGAAGCCATTTTTAAATGATTATGTTAAATATATATTAATATATTAACATTTCCTTCATGAGGTTTAGGTATAGAGTTCCAAATCCCAACTAAGGCTGAAACACATTCTTTATTTTTAAGATGAGAAATATTCAGCTTGAAAGGGAATTGAGAAGACTCGATATCAACACTCTCAGAAGAAGAAAATGAACAAACAATTGGATAATGATTAGATAATGTTGTAGAATGGTCCACTAGCACCCAAAAATCTCGAGACAACTTATCCAACTGCAAATTGTGAGATAAATAAAACTACTCTATTCTTGTAATTCTTTTTCTTTGTTCAATACAAAAAAAATATTAACATTTAAAAAATATATGTAGATTGTATCTTAATTGTTGCACTTTTAATTTTTTATTATTATTATTTATATTAAAATAAATTTAACAATAATTAACAAATTTATTTTAAGAATAATTTTAATGAAATGTCTAATAATATATTTATAAAATAATAATATATATTATTTTATAAATCTAAAAAGTATAATTATTAAGATTTATATATTTTTAATAATTAATATCAATGTGGCATATCTTATAATGATTGTGTAAGAATTCTAATATGTTTAATTTTAAATTTATATTTTGATTTTTTATTAATATATTATCAATTTATTATTTTTTCTTTAAAAAAATTACCTTTAGGAAGTATTTATGTTATTACCAATATTTTTTTTTCTCAATAATAATATTTTATATTATTAAATCCTAAATTCAAAATACACCATCTTCTTGATTATCATTAAAAAGCCCCCTGCCACCCCAAAAAATCACCTATGCATAGCATCATTGTCTCAAAATTTAGCAAATACCCTATCTTACCTTACTTCTACTACTCCTGATCATATACTTCAAGTTCAAAAAGGTCCTCATATTTTCTTAGACAACATTAAGTTGTAACTACCTTGACCATCCTGCATTCAGACATTAACAATCACTACATCCCCCATAGGGCTAAACCCCAAAAATTATAAAAAATATACAAAAGAGATTCTACAATTTCATTGCAAAAGGATAGACAAACTAAAAAGCTTAGGACGAGCTACTTGGGTCCGTTCCACCTCCTGATGCACTCGTCATCTTCCTCTTTCGAGGTCAAGGCTCTTTTCCTTCAAAACATTATGCTTCTGATTGGGCTTGGGAAATTACCACTTCCACCTCCACCAGTTCCACAAAAAGCTTCAGAGCCTCCCACCCGCATCTGGAATCCTCTCTCCAACGAGCTTTTAGAATCCCTTCCGACCATCACACACATGAAATACAACCCTCAACCTCATCACTTTCTACAATCTTAATAACTTCATGAACACTCAGTCCCTCACCTGGTATGGACCACTCCAAAATTGAATCCATATCGTCCATGATGTCTCTGGGAATGATTGCTTCCATCACCCTATTCACTATGTTTGTCGTCTCCCTCAAGTCCAAACCCCATGCCATAATCAAAGAATACATGTCCATGTTTGTGAAAAATCTATGTCTTAGAACCTAAAAACCTTGCCCAAGATTAATTGCACACATTGCACCAATCTCCCATCATTGTGCAAAAACATCCCTTTCAACCTCCTTTCAAAAAATTCACCAAAAAATGGACAAATTTGTCTCTTTCTCGAGAGTGTGAAATTTTACTCCATTGCAAGTCTACAACTCCAGAGCTAAAACCCAAATATTGTTCATTTCAAAGCTTGTTCTCCACCACAAAACTCGAACGAAGCATCAAGAAATGAGGACTTAAAGAGTTTAATAAAATTTAACTCTCCACACTTGGCCATTAATGTAGGACATACCTTCACTACCACCGTGCAATTTCACAACATTCCTTTAGTCTCTTTGAAAACTACATTTAGTTATTACTTCTTGCATAATAAATACTGTGTACTTCCCTCCTCTCATTAGAATGCCTCTTCTAAATCCAATTGTCTTAGATCTTTGCTCCTCATCTTACCAACTTCTTCAAAAGTTAGTGCCCACTTCGATAGGATGTATGCTTCTACAATCCCAAATCTCCTTATGTGGCTAGCAAAAAAACCCTCAAATGTTGCTAATTCCTTCTCTAGTTTAACAATTATATTCTGAAGGTGTCAAACATCAATAATTCCCTTCATCACTACCTAAATGATAATGAGAGAGTCACCTTCTAGATAAATTTTTGAAGCCCCCAATTTTTTTCAAATCTAATAGCCATTAATGTTGCTAAGGATTTAGCTACATTGTTTGTCCCATCCTCCAGCTTCTTCGCCCCAAAGGCCAACTCATTCCCTTTCCAATCACAAACAATGAAACTTGCTCCTGATGGTCCAGGGTTCCCTTTAGAGGCACCATCAAAATTCACTTTCCACCATCCCTCCATCAGTTTTTCCCAAGCAACCTCCACTAGTCCCTTTGAAACTGGATTAACCCAACCAAGCCCCTTAATGGGCCTAAGATGGATTCCTGGTCACTGTGCCTAAATACGCTTGTCCTCCAAAGTGAAAGGAACCCCTTGATTAAAGAAGTGTGAGGCTACCACACTAACCACTTTCTCTAAGGTGTCGTTCATTCTCCACTTTAATCTATCTAACTCTTCCTTTTCTAAGAATATGTGTCCTCTTCTTCCCTTCCATACCTCCTAAACAATGATATACGGGCATACCTTCCATATACAAGAGAAAGTTGAATTTTTCCTTTGCACAAGTCACCCCTCAAAAACTTTCTTTAACGTATCTGGGAAAGGGCCCTAACATACCAATAATCTATTCAATTTTTCTCAACATGAAGAAGCCATCTTGCAACGCAATAATAAATGATCTATCATATCCTCTACCTTTGTACACATAACACATTTGGATGGTCCATAGAAACATAATTGTTAATTTCCTCCTTTCCCTTGTCAGGATGTGTCTCCTAATTGCCAACCATGCAAAAGTTCCTTCCTTAGACAAGCATTCTTTCCCCCAACATAAATCAGCTGGCCATTCCCCACCCTTTGCTCTTGCATCCAAAAATTGGTATCCTAAAAACATAAAATTATATAATAATAAAATTATTTTTATGATAATTTATTAAAAAAATTAAAAAAACATTTAATAAAAATTTTACAATATTTTTAGAGAATATTATTTTATAAATCTTAAACATACAATTATAAAATCAATATAATTTATATTTATAATAATATTATTATCAACACAAAAATTGAAAATTGAAATAAACATGTTATTATATTTATTTTACATTAAAACTATTTATTGATATATTTTTTAAAATTATATAAATGAAATTATTAAAAAATATTTATCATTCAATGTTTATGTTTTGACTTTTTATAATACCTTCAATAATTATAACTATAAAAAATGAGCATTATTAAATGCATGTAGCTACATTTTGTTTCATTAAGATAAAATAAATGTATTATAATACAATTTACGTTATAATGATTAATATATTATTTACATAATTTAAATAATAATTAACATTAATGTGACATTTCTTAAATGATTATATAAATATTTATTAATAAGTTGACATTTGAAAAAAATATCTAAATTTTATCAAATATGTATCCTCCATTAACCTAGAATATAGACATGTAATATCTTACAATATAGGCATGCAAAGAAGTAACTTTTATTTAGATAAAAGGCTAAAAGTATGAACTATTAATATTAATATAAATTGAAAATACATAGATACATAAGAGTACCATATGATCATATAGAATAAGTATTGCTAAGCGACCAAGACTAGACAAAATATTCCATATAACCATGCAAAGATGTAGAGAGATTGAAATAGAGCCTAAGCCTTAAGACAAAGAATAAACAAAAAACACAAAAATGAAAAATTTGAACAAGAACTTGGGTGAAACGCTCATAAAACATCAAGGGAGGTGTCAAAGTCCAACATCCACTAGAAATCTTGCATTCTCTCTAGGTCATTAACTTACTTTATAAAAACACATCCCATGTGCAACACATCTTTGTGTTGTGCCAACATGACCATACAAAATTTTCCAAGGAAAGGAATCCATTCAATGTTATCAACCACCGCACACCCATGTTGCAAAGCCTGTGGCCTCATGACACCAACTTAAAGCTTTACCAAATCCAAGGTTTCTTCCAACCCTTCGAGGTTGTGCTTTTTAAACAATTTAGAGGCTAGTTCATTCACTATTTCCTTTTTCTCACCAAGGTTGAGTAGGGAGGCAACAAACCATGAAGTGATATTTGTGTTTACTCTATTGCAAGAATTAAGGTGTTGTCATTGATTTCAACTAGTCAATTGGTTATCAATTGGTTGCTATTGTCATTCATGTCATGGATGTAGGTTATTATATGTATATGTCGACGATATTGAGAAAATTGTAATGAAGAAAGATTGCAAGTGTTTAGTGGTTGCTCTGGGTTTTTATCCAAGATTTTCTTCTATGTTTGTGTGGTTTAGATATGCTGATCATGGTTATTGGAAGCTACTATATCCAAAAAAATTGCTTATGATTCATTGTATAGTGCGAGTTATGTTCACAAGTGGTGAACTGTGGTTTTCTGTGTTTTTGGCTGAGATCTTGGAGAATTATTGTTGGTCCATATTTCCTTTTGGTTAAGTCTTTTCACTTGCAGTTCTAGAGTTAAGTTTTTATAATCGTGTTGAAGATAGTTTTGGTGTTTGAAAGGATTTGATCGTGCTAAGGATTGTGTGAGCTTAATTTTTCTATGTGTTTTACACCAGTTTGGCCAACCTTGTGTTGAACACTACCTTCAAAGTTGATGAAGCATGTGGGGACCTAATTGGGCCCTCATCAAGCATGTGTTTGGGTTGCCCTCATTCTAATTCCATGCAAGGATGTTTTCGCACCAACCTAATTTGAATTTAATGATGGATGTCTTACTTTGGATATGTTTTGGAGTTGAAGATGGTATAAATAAAGGATGAGTTAGTGGTGAAAGATGTACAAAGAGATAAGTGAAAATAAATAGAGCAGATAGATGTGAAATATATGTGAATCCATTTGTGTGTTTGATGCATGTATGGCTGATCAATGTGAAGTCTAAATGCTGAGTTTTCATATGAAATAAGTTGAAGGTGTACTCTATAATTCATGCATTTCTACATTGGTTGAGTAATTTTTTGTGGAAATCTGTGTTGCATTGATATTTTATTCTCTCTATAACATATATCTATTCTCTCTGTAACATATATCTTCTATCTTCTTTGTATCTCTATGACAGTGAACCCTCTGGATGCTTAACCCTATTGAACAGTGAGTCCTTAATTTGGTAGTGAAACTTTTTTCTATGGCAGTGAACCTTTGTAATCGGTATTGATACTCTCTATAGTGTAATATAATATTCACCATGTTTTTCCCCTTATTAGGTTTTTCATTGTAAGTCTAGTGAACTGTGTTTGTGTGTTGGTTTTCATTTTCTACACTTACATTTAATGCTTAATCATTTTAACAGGTTAAGGATTTGTTATTGATCTAAGTTCTGGTGAATGTTTTAAAAGTTTAAATTTTCTACAATTGATTCATCCCCCTCTTAGTTGTCTTTTTCACAATTGGTATTAGATCCTAGTTCCTTGGAAAAGAGCTTAACCACTTAAGGAAGGTTTGGGATGACCGGAAAAGTTACTCATGATTATCCAAGGTTTGATGGAACTAATTATGCTATCTAGAAAATAATGACGAAATAATATATAGAGTATTATGGATATTATATGGATAAATCTTACAAGATTACTCACACTCCTCCTATTAATGGTATAAGTATGGCTAATGAGATCAAGGCACATGAAGCAAACAATAAGGTGAAGAATAGTCTTGTACATTCTGAGTTGACTAAAGTTTAAAATCTGAAGACTTCTAAGGAAATTTGGGATGCTTTGGAAGGGGATGAAAGGGTCAAAGAGGAAAAGTTTCAGAACTTGGAGACACATTTTAAGCTCCTACATATGTCTAAATATGAGAATGTTAAAGCTTATGTACAAAGAATAAGTGAGGTAGTACTTTTAATGCGAGGACTTAGTGCTACAATAGATGAATCTAGGATTGTAAAGAGGATTATTAGAATGCTCCCTAATTCTTACAACAAAAATTTGTGTGCTATTGAAGAACATATAAATTAAAAGATCTACGCTAAAGATCAGTTGTTGGGAACACTGGCATCTTATGAGATGAGAAATCCAAATTTGAGAAATGGGTCCAAATCAAAAACTTTTTTTAAGGCTATAAAAGTTGAAGATCTGGATGAAGAAAATGTTGATGAAGTAGAAGCTTACTTCATGAGAAGGATGAAGAAAGGCTCTGACAAGTATGAAGGTAAGTTTCCCTTTAAATTATTTAGTTGTGGAGGAATAGGACATTATGCTTGGAGGTGTTTATAAAGAGTTGAGAGGAATAAACAAAGATATGACAAAGAAAAGAAAGGTAAGAAGATAAAAAAAAATATTATGTGAATGAGGATGCTATTATATCAAATGAGGAATCTGATTATGGAGATCTTGATGATAATGAATGCTCGTTCTTGGCTATAAAAGATCAACCTACTTCTGTTAATTTTGAAATATAGGTGAAGGAAAGCCCTCTAGAGAAGGAAAAAAATGAAGGTATTATAATCTCTATTCTACATGATAAAAAAGAAAATAATTATTGGGTTGTTGAAAGTGGTTGTTCACATCACATGACTGGTGATAAGAGTAAGTTTTTTAAACTTGAAAATTATGATTGAGGCTTAGTTATGCTTGGAGATGATACTAGTGCTAAGATTTGTGGGATAGGCTCAATAAGTTTTAATGAAAAGCATAATAATGAGGATTTCTACTATGTTAAGGGTTTAAGTCATAATATCTTGATTGTTGGATAGATGTGCAGTAAATGATATAATCGTGTATTTAAGGATGAAATATGTGAGATTAGGAACAATTCTAGAACAATAATTGTTGTAGGAAAGAAATATATTCAAGGAAATATTTATCAACTTAAGGGTACTAATGGACGATGCTTTATGACTCAGATTAATGACAGTTGGTTGTGGCATTAGATAATATGTCATATGGATTTTGATAACTTGGTGAGGATTAGTGTAGTTCAGGCCATGATATATTTACCAAGGATTACAAAGCTCGTTAATGTTATTTGTAGGAATTGTCAGTTTGTAAAGAAAGCAAGAAATCATTTTAGATCAAAGGAACAATCTACTACTAGACTACTAGATTTAATTCATACAAATATTTGTGGTCTTACAAGAGTGAGAATTCGACAAGATGAAATCTATTTTATGCTTTTAGTTGATGATTATTCTAGGTATACTTGGGTTACATTTCTTAGAGAGAAATGCATTAGATAGATTCAAGACATTCAAAACTATGGTTGAGAATAAAGTAAATTTGAGGATAAAATGCTTAAGGTTTGATAGAGGTGGTAAATTCACCTCCCATGATTTTAATATGTTTTGTGAATTGCATGGAATAAAAATATAGTTATCTACTTTGAGAAATCCTTGGCAAAATGGAGTTGTTGAAATAAAGAATAGAACAATTCAAGAGGCTTCTAGATCAATGATTATTGAGGCTAGTCTACTGGAAGTTTACTAGAGAGAAGCTATTAATACTATTGTTTATGTATTCAATCAAGTTCAAGCAAGAGAAAATAGTACAAAGACCCCCTATAAGCTATGGAGTGGAAGAATTGCTATTTTTAATTATTTTAAGGTATTTGGAAGTAAATGTTATATCAGACGAGATGAAGAAAAATGAGGAAAGTGTGATGCAAGATGTGGTGAAGGCATTTTTCTTAGATATTCTAATCAAATCAAAGCTTACAGATGTTTCAATAAAATACTAAGATTGTAGAAATTACAAATTTCAAGGTTGATGAAGCAATGAAGATTTCAATTGATGTTGATGGACATGTATATAATGAACCTAATTATGTAAGGATTGAAGAAGTTTTGGAAGAACAAGAATAGGATGAGAAAGAGAAGGAGAATGAAGAAGAAGTAGAAGAAGCTCTAGTGGTGTCCCCTAAGACACATAGATATATGCAAAAGAATCATTTAGAAATTTAAATCATTGGAGACAAGACAAAAGGAGTATTGGCAAGAAGCAGAGCTACTGCTGGTGAGATAAATCTATGTTTACTTTTTGAGATTGACCCAAAGACTGTAATTGAAGAATGTAAAGATGGGAATTTAATGGAAGCTATGATAGAAGAACTTATCTGGATTGAGAAGAATCAAACTTGGGAATTATTCCTAAGACCAAGAGACAAAAACATTATTGGATCAAAGTGGGTATTTAGAAATAAGTTGAATGAGAATGGAGAAGTGATGAGAAACAAATAAAGGCTTGTGTGTAAGGGTTACTCACAAGTAAAAGGCATATATTTTTAGGAGAATTTTTCTCTAGTGGGAAGAATGGAAGCTATTAGGATGTTCTTATTCATTTGTTGTTCATAAATATTTCAAGGTCTATCAGATGGATGTCAAGTCTGCATTTTTGAATGGTGAGCTAGAAGAAGAGGTATGCATGGAACAACCAAAAGTATTTCAATTGTCAGATCAATTGGATATGGTTTGCAAATTGTAGAAAGCATTATATGGATTGAAGAAAGCTCTTGGAGCTTGGTATGCAAGGCTAGATACATACTTGGTTCATCAAGGTTTCAATAAAGGTACGAGAAATAGTAATCTTTATTTTAAAATTGAAAATGACAAAATCTTGATTATGGTTGTATATATTGATGACATTATTTTTGGAGGAAATGAAACTATGTGTAATATGTTTGCAGAAGAAATGCAAAATGATTTTAAGATGTCTATTTTTGGAGAGATTAATTTCTTTCTCGGGCTACAAATTAATCAAACAAAGAAAGAAATGTTTATTTCATAGTCTAAGTATGTGAAAGAGATGTTGAATAAGTTTGGGATGGATGGTTCCAAATTGGTATGCACTCCTATGGTGACTGGTTGAATATTAGGTAAAATGATGATTCACCTAAGGTTGATCCAAGTAAATATAGATATATGTTTGGTCGACTATTGTATTTCACTACTACTAGACTAGATATTATGCATGATGTCTGTCTTATGGCTAGATTTCAAGAAGATCCTAAAGAAACACATGTTGCTACTATTAAAATAATATTTAGATATTGAAATGGCACTCCACATTATGGCTTATGGTATCGTAGGGATATTGACTTTACACTAAGTGCTTATATAGATGTAGATTGGTCTAGATGTGTAGATGATAAAAAAAGTAGAAGTGGTGGTGCATTCTTTCTTGGTTGCAAATTGGTGGCATGGTTGAGTAAAACGAAAGATTCAGTTTCCTTATCTACTAATAAATTTGAGTCTATTGATGTTGCATCTTGTTGTACACAAGTTTTATGGATGGAATATACATTGAAAGATATCACGGTTGTGTATGGTGATCCTATTTCTATATTTTGTGATAACACAAGTGAAATTAACATTTCAAAGAATACATTGATGCACTCAAGGACAAAGCATATATCCATCAAGTATCACTTTTTGAGAGAGAAGGTTGTGGAGAATGAAGTAAAGCTTGAGTATGTCCCTATGAAGGATCAAATTGCTGATATATTTATGGAGGATCTTCCTAAAGATACTTTTGAGTATCTCCAGGAGAAGTTAGGGGTCATTTCCCCTACTTTCTTGAATTAGATGCATATGGATATGCATAGGTCTAGTGGGTCCATGGATCTATCTTTCTTCTAGACTAATGTTTTGGTGGCTACCTCTCAAGGGGAGCAGGTAGTTTCATGTGTTGCCATTGTATGAGTATTTTTTCAATGTAAAAGGGGAAATCAATGTAAAATATCCTTTGCCTTGCCATTGATGTCAAAGGGGGAGAGGAAGAAGATGAGAAGAGAAGAGTATCATGTGAAAAATATTATCTAGTAAGTGGGAAATAGAAACCAAAATGATGAAGTTTTTTAAGAGTTGTGTTCCCAAAAATTGTATACCTTTGAAGAAAAGGACAATTTTGTGCCCTTTTTGATCCTACTTTAGGTCCCATTTCACCAATTTTCATCGTAAAACAACATTTATATGCCCCTAAGGTTGTTAATTTTTACTTGGAGGCCTATTATACCCAAGGGATCATTCAACCCCTGATAAACAACATCAAAACCATTCAAAAAGGACCATTCCCACTCCAACATTCCTCAATGGGACTAGGTCACCCAAGTTGGCGACCTAGTCCTTTTTGAGTATTTTTGAAGTTTAAAGTGGGAAAATGAATATTTTATCATGAATTAAAATGATTTAAAAGACTGTTTTCAAAGTGACTCCATCTTCTAGTTTCATCCCATTTGAAAATCTAAGGTTTGCATCCCATGTGCATTCCTCGTTACATTCAGTTACAATGGTGTAAGGTTTCTAGGGTTAGAGTCTTGCATCATTTCAAATCTTTTACATACATCTTATTCTAGCACAATAGAATAGGGTTTTGTTTTGTTTCAGGTTTTCCTAGTTCTAGACACACTTAGGGTTAGGGTTTATGTAGATTTTATATTTCATTTCAATTTTAAATACAAACTAGGGGTTTGACCAAGGCAAACCCCACATTAGAAACACAAACATTTTTGGTTTTGCAGGTTATTTTATAGATTTGGAGCAGGATTCTCAAGAAGAAGCAGAATACAAACCAAAGGCCTTCGTGTCCACTTTTGGTTTCTTAGAAAATTAGAAAGGGACTAGGTCATCCATAATGGCGACCTAGTCCCACTAAAGCTTTCTGACACTGAAAGTTGCAGATCTGGGGACCCAGTTGATAAAAATGGCTTTCGAAGCATATTTTTTGAAAAGGGACTAGGTCGCCCCACTTGGAGTAAGTGTCCCAAGTGACTCAAAACCCCGATTTTCTAGATTTCCAATGACTTACACAATCTCTACTTCAGCCCTCTTTAGTTTCCAGGTGCACTTGTCTAATCTAGTAGGTTAATTTATTCATATTGCTTTCATTTCTGTGGTATTACATCATGTGTTTTCCAACAACTTAAATTCTATTAGTTTAGATTAAGTAGTTAGGTTTTCATAGCACATTTTAGCACCTTTGCACACCCTACTTACATATTCAATCCCAAGCATTGAATGAATCACAAGATTTGGTGCCCCTAGTGGTAAAAGAAAACCCTCTTCCTTCTGGGTGAAACCCTAGAAAGTTGTAGAGGACACATTATTTTACCCCCACACAAAGCAATCAAATTTTGTGGTTCATTTTGGTGAACCTACATTCCAACACATTACAGACTTCTGATTTTAATTGCATTTGCATACTAGGAGCTCTTTCTTCAACATTTCATTGAATGTTGCATTGTGTTAACAAGAATCCTAGGGTTTTTCATCTTGCATTAGTGAAAAAGCATCATATTTGGCATTCATTACCTTGCATGATATAGAAATTTGACATATATCTTATACCTTTACATGTTAGCTTCAAGAAACATGCATTTTTCATTAGAAAATACATTTAAAACTCAAAAATATTCATACTAGGACTAAGTCACCAACCTGGGCGACCTAGTCCCACTAGACATTTTGCATCAATAATTTTTGCATATTCTTTCCAAATTTTGTACTTTCTATTTCTTTTTGTTAATGTTGGGTTACAATTTTTTTCTTCTCTGTTATATGGTTATTCTTAGCTTAAAATGGAATTTATGAGTTGCATTAAAGCTTCACATGTTTCATTTTATGCTGTAGTTCCTAGTTCTTTCAAATTCAATTATGTGAAACATACACCAGAAAACATAGACAACTCACATGATACAATGCACACACTTGTTCACTATAGGAATACTATTTCATCTAAATCTTTCACTAGTGATGATTTTGATAAGTTAGATGAAGCTCTTCAAAGCTTCCTCTCACTCACTTCATCAACTAAGCTTGGTGATGATATAGTTACAAATCCTCCACCCTTGTCTTCCAAACCTTTTAGTAGTCATGATATGGGCATGTTAGACATGACGTCCTCCAATATTTCATCTCCCCTACTTCATCCACTATGGTTTGTTGTGATGACCTAACTAACACAAAAGGTGTCAATGTCATCCAACCCCAATTCATTATTTACCCACCTTGTCCTAAACCTCCAACCCCATCACAACTTGAGTTTACCCTTTACCCTCCTAAGAATTATACCATTTCCCACACTCATTATACCCATAATAACCCACATCCCCAACAACCATCTCACTCCACTTCCGTACCCTTAACCAACCCCATCTTACCCGTGGCTCCTCATTTCAACTCACAACTAAGGGAGTATGATTTGGTTGAACAACTTAAAAACACTCCCGCCAAAATATCCCTTTTGGATCTTCTTCAAAATTCCCTTAACTATTTTTCCATGCTTCAAACAACCTTACAATAGATAGTGGTCCCTCCTAGTATGAATACTAATGATGTGGCAACTCTCCTAAATGACATGAAGATAGCTAATATGGATATTACTTTCTATCAACATGACCTACCACCATTAGAGCTACGCCAACGAAATGAAGCCTTTATGATTATAGCCCAGTATGTTTGGATAGGTATCAAAAGGAAACTTGTTGATAATGGCTTTTCCCTAAATGTGTGCAGTGTGAAGCTTCTTGATAGTTTGCATGTGGACCAATCACAAATCCAATTTGATTCCTTATACATTAGAGGATTTAATAATGTTACAAAACAACCTCTTGGTGTCGTTTCCTTACCCATTACTATCAGAATGGTTATGCTACAAAATCCTATCCATGTCATGCCCTATGATCTTTCTTATAATATCCTCTTGGGATGAGCATGGATACATGAGATGCATGCGCTACCCTCGACCCTTCATCGCAAAATGAAATATGTCTACAATAACAAATTTTATCCAATTGACATCGATTCCTAACTTCAGAGTTGCTTGCAACTCGAAAGGGGCACATCAAGTCCTCTCCATACCTTAATTCCTACCTCAAATATTGCCCCTCCTAGGAAGGACCAACCCAACAATAAGACCACATTTAATTTACTTGGTGTCGATTGGGACTCTTTGGAATTTACTCCTTCCTTTATGGGTGAATGTATCATCACACACAAAGAGGATAATCAAAATTAACAATCCATTTTCCTCTGTACCCAACAAGAGGAATACCCTTCTCCAATATCTACCTCATCTCTTTTGGAAGAAAATATGACATATATAACAAAAGTTTGATGAGATAGATTATCAACAACCCCCTAACTCACAAGAAATGGAAATACTTTATGGATGTGGTTATGATCTTGTGAAACAATTGGGTTACAAGGGTAAAGGATACGACAAGAATGAGCAAGGAATTTGTGTCCCCATTGAGCCTAATACGCAAGGAACTAAGACCGGTCTAGGGTTTTCCTCTTCTTAAGCCACAAAAGCCAATCAACGACCCTCTCTCAACATCAATACTATATCATGCACATCAAGAACCACCCTTACGCTTAAGAACTCTAAATTTCTTGATGTGGATTCTCCCCTCTTCACCTATGTTCATGGTGATGACAATTTAAAACATTTGCTAGGTGCTTCAGATAATTCTTCTTGCTCCACACGACATGCCTCTTGTGCTATGTTGAGTTATGAGTCTACCATTAGTACTATTTGTACACATCTAAAAATGGTCACGGTCGATCGAACCTGTTAATTAGTTAAATATGAATTATTTAATTAATGTTCTTAAGTCTTCTACATATAAATAAATTTAATTATTTATTTATATTGTTCATTTTTCTAATTCTTCTAAAACTAATTAAATAAATGAACTTTATTTAATTAATGCTATCTTCCTCTTAATTAATTAGATAAATTTTACAATTTATTTACATTAATTATCAAAGTTTAAATTCTAAATTTAAATGGTTTTCTTCCCTCCACATGTAATTAAATACTTTTTGATATTTAATTAAACCATTTTCCAAATTCCCACTTCTCTCAAAAAAATTAAATATTCTTAATATTTAATTAAAAGGATTTTTCCTTTTCTCATAATTAAATATTTACAAATATTTAATTAAAGCATTTTCACATTTCTCTCACACATAATTAAATATTTATTTATTTAATTATGAGAGACACCTTTCAATTGTCTCTTCATTTTCTGTCTCTCAGAATTCTACCTTCTTTTCAAATTCTCGATCTCTCACCGTTCATTTCAATAGGTTTGAACTCAACCGTCGATCTTGGCCAATCGAATTCCTACCTTTGAAAATCTATAAATACAGCTCTTTCATGAGCTAAAAATGATCTCGAATCTCATACTTTCATGCATAGTTATTATAGTCACATCTTAAGCATTTCATAAGCATTTTATTTCAATAAGTTCAATCTTGTAGATGCATATGCATTTTAATAATCTCATTCTCTCAAGTGCCATTCTATAAGTTGTGTTTGCACAACTGAGAGCAAACATATTGAAGCGAATCCTTGGAGATAGAGGACAATGGAACGAATTTGAAGAAGCTGCTATCAAGAGTTTGCATTTGATTTATTTTATTTAGTTTTCTTCAATCTAATGTTGCATTGGTGTATTGGTTTAATTTCAATTTAATTGACACATTTTATCATACACACTATTAACGAACCTCGCACCTCCTTGGAACCATATGATCCTGAAGTTCCTAAGTCTAATGCACTCCCTTTAGGAGATACCCTTGACATACCAATGGATATTGACGACAAGGACAAAATCATTAAAATTGGGAAGTGGCTAGATGATGAAGAACAAGAGGATCTTGCTGCCTTGCATCATACATTTCCTAAACTATTTTCTTGGAAGTATTCTAACATGCCAGGAATAGATCCCTAGATAGTTACCCATAACATTGTCCTTGCTGAAAATGCTAAGCCTAGTTTCCAAAAGATTCAAAAAACGAATCCTAAGGTAGCCTTGCATGTTAAAGGAGAACTTGAAAAACTCCTTGATGTAGGTTTCATTCACTCCATTGATTATTCTCCTTGGACTTCAAACATTGTCGCAATGGAAAAACCCAATAATCATGTTAAGATATGTACGGATTTTCAAGACTTGAATAAGGCCTCTTTAAAAGATGACTTTCCTCTTCCTAACATCGATGTGATCATGGATTCCACTACTGGACATGCTTTTTTATCCTCTATGGATGGATTTTCAGGGTATAATCAAATCTTCATTAACCCACAAGATCAATACAAGACAACTTTTACATCCACTTGGGGCATGTTTTGTTGGGTTATGGTGCCCTTTGGTTTAAAGAACGTTGGCACTACTTATCAATGAGAAATGACCTTAATCTTCCTTGATTACCTTTTAAAAATATTAGAAGACTATGTTGATGACATTCTTGCTAAATCCTTAACTTTCCAAGATAATGTGAGTGTCTTAAGCCAAATTTTTGAGCATATGCATAAATATAATACATGCTTAAATCCTAACAAGTGTGTATTTGACATATATAGTTGTAAAATTTTAAGGTTTATCATATCTTATAGAGGCATTGAGGTGGATACAAATAAAATTGATGCTATAATCAATATGCCACCTCCTCGTAACATTTCCCAATTACGTACATTACCCTTTACTCACCTCCTTAAAAAGGATGTCAATCTCAATTGGAATGATGATTGTAAAAATGCCTTTGAGAGTTTGAAAGAATACCTCATAAATCCACGTGTTTTACAACCCGTTATACCTAACAAACCTGTCATCCTTTATATCGTTGCTTCTTCCCATGCTCTCACTGCCTTGTTGGCTCAACAGGATTCCAATGGTAAAGAGCATCCTATCTATTATATTAGTAGAATGCTCCTTGATTACAAGACTCGTTACTTCACAATTGAAAAATTATGTATAGCTCTTGTATTCGATACTAGTAAGTTGTGAAATTACTTACTCAATGTTGAAGTACATGTGATGAAAATTTTTGACCCTTTACAATATCTTTTCACTAAAACAGATCTTTCAGGATGTCTTGCTAAATGGGTCATGTTGTTAATTGAGTTTGACCTTAAGTTTATTGCTCAAAAATCAATCATAGTTCAGGCCTTAACTGAACATTTAGTTGATGCTCCTTCAACATTAGTGTTACCCACCAATGACTCTTTCCATAATGACAATGTGTTTACTATAGACATTCCTACATGAGAATTGTACTTTGATGGATCCAAGTGTAGAGCAGTCTCCAGTGTTGGAGTTATCTTAATTTCAACTATTGGTAAGCCTATTCCCTTATCCTATCATCTCAGTTTCCTATGCACGAATAACACAACTAAGTATGAAGCATTACTCGTTGGGTTACACACTACTCTTGTCATCAGGTTTTAAAATATTAAGATCTATGGTGATTCACAATTGGTCATTAATCAAATAAACAGTCTCTATCAAACTAAACATGATAAACTCTTGCAATATAAGGATCTCATTCTTAATCTATTAGAATAGTTTGACTCCTTTACCATTGATAACATCCCTCACAAAGACAATCACCATGCAGATGCAATGGCTAGTGCAACCTCTCTTATATCTCTTGTCGACCCTTCTGAACAAATGATCTTTACCATTCATCCCATTATGAAACCCTCCATCAGTGATCAACCTATTGATATTGTTCCACTTTTCTCGATAATCCATGTGAATGGTATGATGCCATCTACAATTACCTAATATGGTACCATTCCCAAACCCACCACTAAAAATACCCACCAACACCTTAAAAAGTTAGCCACTAAGTATATCATCCTTGCAGACACATTGTACCAAAGATCCTTTGATGGAATCCTTATACGATTCCTCAAGGATGTTGAAACTCATATTTCCCTCGAACAAGCCCATTCTGGTACTTGTGGAGGACATTTTGGAGGAAAAACCTTAGTGCAAAAACTCCTTCATATGGGATATTATTGGAAAAACATGGAAAAATATTGATATGCATATGTTAAGCAATGTCATCAATGCTAGGAACATAGTCATTTGATCCACGCTCCTGCTTCGGAGCTTCATTCCCAAATACATATTTGGTCATTCTCTATGTGGGGCTTGGACCTAATTGGTAAAATCTCCCCACCTTCTTTCATTGGACATACATTCATTATCATTGCTACCGATTATTTCACCAAATGGGTCAAAGCCATTCCCCTCTGCTCCACAACCACTCAAGTGATATGTCATTTCTTATTGGAACACATTATCGCTCACTTTGGCCTTCCTTCCACATTAGTTTTGGATAATGGTACTCCCTTTAAGAACAATGACATGAAGAAGTTCCTTGAGACCTTCCATATCCAACATCGATTTTCCACACCTTACTACCCTCAGTCTAATGGTCAAGCCGAAAGTACTAATAAAATCTTGGAGAAAATCCTTAGGAAGACTGTCAATCAAAACCAAAAAGATTGGCATACACAATTGCAATATACACTATGGGCATATCGCACGAGTGTTCATTCTTCTATGGGAAATACCCATTTTAACCTTGTTTATGGTGCCGAGGTTATCCCCCCTTTAGAGTTAGAAATCCCCACGTTGAGGATTTCTCCCTAAAGTCTCATTGATAATGACACTTATGCAGAACAACATTTGCACCAACTTGAAATTCTTGATGAATAGCACATCAATGCTCTCGAGTATCTTCAAGCTTATGCTAAACAGTTCCAACACAAGCACTATGTTGTTGTCACTCCTCAAACCTTGACCAAAGGTGATTTAGTTTTATATGAAAACCAATGCAACACCACCACTGATTATGCTAAAAAATTTAAATTCAATCCTAATTGGCTTGGCCCCTATGTGGTCAATTCCAATTTCGGATCTGGTGCGTATACCCTAACCAAGTTTGATGGAACTCCCCTTTGATCCATGCTCCTGCTTCGTAGCTTCATTCCCAAATACCTATTTGGTCATTCTCTGTGTGGGGCTTGGACCTGATTGGTAAAATTTCCCCACCTTCTTTCGTTGGACATACATTCATTATCACTGCTACCAATTATTTCACCTAATGGGTCGATGCCATTCCCCTCCACTCCACAACCACTCAAGTGATATGTCATTTCTTATTGGAACACATTATTGCTCACTTTGGACTTCCTTCCACATTAGTTTCAGATAATGGTACTCCCTTTAAGAACAATGACGTGAAGAAGTTCCTTGAGACCTTCCATATCCAACATCGATTTTCCACACCTTACTACCCTCAGTCTAATGGTCAAGCCGAAAGTACTAATAAAATCTTGGAGAAAATCCTTAGGAAGACTGTTAATCAAAACCAAAAAGATTGGCATACACAATTGCAATATACACTATGGGCATATCGCAAGAGTGTTCATTCTTCTATGGTAAATACCCATTTTAACCTTGTTTATGGTATCAAGGTTACCCCCCCTTTAGAGTTAGAAATCCCCACGTTGAGGATTTCTCCCTAAAGTCTCATTGATAATGACACTTATGCAGAACAACGTTTGCACCAACTTGAAATTCTTGACGAACAGTGCATCAATGCTCTTGAGTATCTTCAAGCTTATGCTAAACAATTCCAACGCAAACACGATGTTGTTGTCACTCCTCAAACCTTTACCAAAGGTGATTTAGTTTTATATGAAAACCAACGCAACACCACCACTGATTATGCCAAAAATTTTAAATTCAGTCCTAATTGGCTTGGCTCCTATGTGGTCGATTCAAATTTCAGATCTGGTGTGTATACCCTAACCAGGTTTGATGGCACTCCCCTTTGAGATCCTATCAATGTCGCACATTTTCATCGGTATTATATCTAATCTCCTCTTGAATGGTATGATTTATAAAGAAGTGTTGTTAAATATATTGGATTCTATCCTATGTATTGTCTCATTGCTTCGTTCTTGACACATCATCATGTTTGTGTCCCGAACACTAAAGTGATTATTTAAATCATTTTTTCTATAATTACTTTAGATTTCATACTATTCAACCCTTTTGACCTTTTGTGTGTTATGTTTTACAATCATAAGTACACAACATATTTAATCTTAATGTTTAATCTAACATACATTCTAAATGTGTTGTAATTTCATCACATACATTTTGTTAAATCATGTTTCCACTAATTAAATATTAGACTATTTGATTAATCACATTGTAATTTAACATCCACACAATTAAATTACATCATACAAACTACAAATGAATATATATACATATATCAAAAGTGTTTTATACATATCATCATAATACATAGTGTCACTGAGGATTGTGATTAACAGACCCCTTACGATTTGGTACTTGCACTACATCGGTAGTAGGGCATCAGGAGACAGTCGTACGTGATTGTGACGATGATCTGGACACTCAGAGTGCGTACTCTAGTCCTCCCATCCATACAAGTTCCAATCAGTGCTCACCTTCTATCTAGTCCCTCTCTATTTGTACCTATGTCAACTCTCTCTAATCTTTCCACCTCTGCTAGAGGTTGTGATGTCTACACCTGTGGTGCAACTCCCACTTGGCGGACCTTCTTCCTTAGGCCCTCATAGGCTGCTTGAAATATCATGAAGGGTCTCATGGTCTCAGACTCTCACTCCACGATAGGTGTGGGAACATAGTCAGTATCCATCTCCTCTTCGTCAAAGGTCGATGGCACTATCTGTGTAGCTTCCTGATGCAAAAACTCTTGCCAACCCTATGTAGGCCCTACAAAATCAAATAAGAGTCTCATCAATAACACATCATCATATAAATATATATGCATTAAATCATACATAAAATACATCTGTCAAAATTAAATATCATCACCTATATCTCTGGTGGAAGGTGGAATGTCCACCTCAGCTTGTGTAGGGGGCATAGAAGATGTGCTCATCTCCCCTCAGTTATGAGTGTTGGCACTTTCTCTTGCTATTGTTTGGGATCTAGTATTATGAATAGGTCAGACCTCTCCCTACTCATATTGGTCCTTAGCTGCAACACCATTGTCCCCACTCAGGGGTGGCTCCTCTATACTCTCCTCCTCCTCTTCCTCCTCCTCCTCCTCCTCCTCCTCATCCTCTCCCTCCTATCCATCATAGTTTGGGTCTGCATCCTCATCAATAATATCTATAAAAATGTCCACAACCCTATACCATGTCTCCTCGGCCCTATCCTCTCTCTCCCTCTCCTCCCCCTCATCTGGCATAGGCTTGGCCTCTCCCACTGGCTCATCCATAGGGAACACTAACTCTAGTTGCGAGGCTCTCCACTAATCCTCGCGAACCCATGTGGCCCTAACATCATCTGCATCATCAACTAGTGGTTGATCGAGATCTGAATAGTTTGAGTCACTCTCGATGACATCATCTAGTGTGAATCATGTTATGTCTCCTAGCCTTTGTGCACTCTGAATGGACCTCCTAAATAATGATCGTGGTTGTGGCGGTATTTGTACCTATCCAAACTACCTCATAACCCAATCATAGTAGAATGAAAAAACTATGTGATCATGTCATCCTACCAGGAACCTAATCATTTGTAATCTCCTCAGCTATTTGGTATAATTTGGCCACTAGAGAACAAGCTGGTATGGCCTCCAGAGGATATCCTCCTCATCTAGTCATTTGAATCTCACTCTCCAAAAGTGCAGATCACTATACAACCACAATCCTCGTAATGGATACCTAAATTCTCATGGATAACCCACTATTATTGGATATGGGAAGCCTAATGGTCGTGTACATGTGATATGCTCTAAGCACCATACTTGTAAGAGCATGCAATGTACCATACTATCTAGCTCCCAAAAAACAAACCGATCGAGGTCATAGTACACATGTGCTAGAATACATCAGCCCCAGAGGTATACTGTCTGATGCTCTATCATGCTCCATACTAGATGTACCAGTCCACCCTCTAGATGTGCTTCTCACCCATCTAGAAGGAGAACCAATTCCACTGTGTGCATCATAATATGTCTCACCACTGGGGCTTGTGAATAGAGTAACATCACCAAATGTATTCGTCCTGCTACTCTATCATCATGAATAAGACCCTTGAGGTAGTACTACATGTCTACTCATTGCTCTAAAAAAGACCACCCCCTTTGTAGCCACACACACTCCCCCAAAATAGGGACTTGGAGAATGTGATGGACATCCTCTAATGTAATAGTCATCTCACCTATGGGTAGGTGAAATGTGAATGTATCAGCATTCCACCTCTCACATAATGCCATCAGCATAGCATCATGGTATCTCATTGGTGGCATAAGATAGGCCCAATAGATCCCCACAACCTACAAATGCTTCATCTCCACTGGTGATAGGGCTGGAGCGAAGTCTCTAAGGAAACTCAAATGTCTCCTACCTAAACATTGTCAAGAAGACGTGGGTACCTATACAAATTATCATAGTATGCTATCTCAATCATCTAATTTCTTCACTTTCCCTCTAATTCATCAGGAAAGTATGCTTTTCCTATGGCCCTAAACACTTTAGAACCTGTTTGTGACACTTCGCAAAGAAACAAGACACTTTTCAAAGAAAATGGACACTTTGCAAAGAAACGGGACACTTTGCGAACAAAAGGGACACTTTGCGATCAAAAAGTGACACTTTGCGAAAAAAGGGACACTTTGCGAAAAAAAATTCCAAGGTCCTAATATACTCTAAATAAGCATTAAATTCATCCTATAATTGAAAAATCACAAAGAAAAGGCTCCAAAATCAATTAACCTCATGCTAGTGGTTGTCGCTTGCTACTTGATCGCGCAAATTGTCCAATCTTGTGGGGGTGAAATCACGTGTGCTCAATATTCTTTCGCTCTGTCCTCGTCAATCTCCAACGCTGAAAAAGGTAAATGAGAAATTAAGTGCATGTTTACTCTTTTTTATTTCTTTTTAACTATCTCACTTTTACACACATACATGCACATTTGTACCTTTTCACTTTGTTAACCTTTATAGTGTGATTTTTCATTAAAATCAACATTCTAGGTGCTAGTGATCTCCATTTTTTATGACCTTTGTTGCATCAGAATTGTTTTTCCACGCCCTACATCATCACTCACCTATTACTTTGAGGCATGGTACTTGGAAATGCCCTCTGATATGTGTGTCCTCATTTGACATGGTTAGATGGCTACCTTGGTTCCACCTCCATAAAGCAAGTGGTATCAAGGGGGGCATATATCTACCCTTGAATTTGATCTTTAGGGATTAGATAAGAGGATTTCTAGGAATTAAAATGAATTTGTGTTGTAGGATGCAGTTCCTAACATTGTGGTCTTGCAGATAAATACACTGGGGGCTTTATTCTTCTGCCTTTTAATGAGTATCCTTTTTATGAAAATGAAGGTGCATTGTTTGTTTTAGAGTCCTTTAGCTTACATATGCATGTAGATCCATATGGACACTAAAGTGGGGGCTAAATGTGTCACAAAAAATTATATAACTTTGAAGAAAAGGACAATTTTTTGCCCTTTCCAATCCTACTTTAGGTCCCATTTCACCAATTTTCACCCTAAAACAACATTTATAGGCTCCTAAGGTTGTTAATTTTGACTTGGAGGCCTGTTATACCTAAGGGATCATTCAACCCTCAACGAAAAACATCTAAACCAATAAAAAAGTACCATTCCCACTCCAAAATTCCTTAGTGGGACTAGGTCGCCCAAGTTGGCGACCTAATCCTTTTTGAGGATTTTTGAAGTTTAAAGCGGGAAAATGAACATTTTATCATGAATTCCCAATGGGTTTCGGCTTCTTAGGTCAAAATTCCTAAAAAATAGGTCTTTTTTCTTATATATACTTGTCTTTAGGTCATTTTTCCACTCTCTCTCTTACTCCTTTTTCACATCCAAGTCCAAGAACCAAGTACAAAACATCTTCCTCAAGAAGATTCATCTCTCACACAACAAAAGTTGAAGCTTTTAGATAGAAAACTAGGGCTTTTTGTAGGTCTTCAAGCTCACTTCACATCCAAGATCACTCATTGACAAATGTTGGAGATAGATCCCTATGGAGATTCATGGAGAAATCTAGGTTGAGGAGGTGCAACTAGCCACCAAATCATACCTAAAGATTGTTTTCAAAGTGGATCCATCTTCTACTTTCAACCCATTTGCATATCTAAGGTTTACATATAATTTTCATTCCTCATTACATTCATTTGCAATGGTGTAAGGTTTCTAGGGTTAGATTCTTGCATAATTTCAAATCTTGTACATACATCTTATTCTAGCACAATAGAATAGCGTTTTTCTTTGTTTCAGGTTTTCCTAGTTCGAGACACACTTAGGGCTAGGGTTTATGCAGATTTTCTATTTCATTTCAAATTTAAATATAAACTAGGGGTTTGACCAAGGAAAACCCAACATTAGAAACATAAACATTTTCTATTTTGTAGGTTATTTTATAGATTTGGAGCAGGATTCCCGTGAAGAAGTAAAATACAGACCAAAGACCACCATGTCCACTTTTAGTTTCTCAGAAAAGCAGAAAGGGGCTAGGTCACCCATAATTGCAACCTAGTCCCACTGAATATTTCTGACACTTAAATTTGTAGATCTGGGGACCCAATTGACAAAAATGGCTTCCGGAGCAAATTTTCCGAAAAGGGACTAGGTCGCCCCACTTGGCGTAAGTGTCCCAAATGACTCAAAACCCTAATTTTCTAGATTTCCAGTGACTTCCACAATCTCTACTTCAGCCCTCTTCGATTTCTAGGTGCACTTGTCTAATTTGATAGGTTAAATTGTTCATATTGCTTTCATTTCTATTGTATTGCATCATGTGTTTTCTAGCAACATAAGTTCTATTAGTTTAGATTAAGTAGTTAGGTTTTCATAGCACATTTCAGCACCTTTGCACACCCCACTTACATATTCAATCCCAAGCATTGAATGAATCACAATATTTGGTGCCCCTGGTGGTAAAACAAAACCCTCTTCCTTCTAGGTGAAACCCTAGAAAGTTGTAGAGGACGCATTCTTTTACCCCACACAAAGCAATCAAATTTTGTGGCTCAAGAGCTAGTATATTTTCTTTGATGTTTTTTCACATCATGTGTTGCCATCAATGACAAAAGGAGGAGAATTTTGAAATAAGGAAGGTGTTTCAATTGATGTCAACTGGTCAATTGGTTATCATCTAGTTTTTGTTGTCATTGATTTCACCGATGTAGGTTATTGACTATATATGGACCGAGGATATTGAGAAAATTGTAATGAAGAAAGATTGCAGGTGTTTTGTGGTTGCTCTAGGTTTTGCTCTGAGATTTGCTTCTATTTTTGTGTGTTTCAAATATTTTGATCATGGTTGTTGGAAGCTACTATATATAGATTTTTGGCTTTTGATTCACTATAAAATGCAAGTTATTTTCACTAGTGGTGAATTGTGGTTTTCTATGCTTTTGGCTAAGGTTCAAGAGAAATATTGTTGGTTTAGATTTATTTTTGGTTAAGTATTTTAACTTGTGGTTCTAGAGTTTCATTTTTATGATCGTTTTAAAGATAATTTTGGTGTCTGGAAGGGTTTGATCGTGCTAAGGGTTGTGTGAGATTAATTGTTCTATGTGTTTTACACCAGTTTGGTCGAGCTTGTGTTGAACACTACCTTTGAAGTTGATGAAGCATGTTGGGACCTACTTGATTCTTCATCAAGTATTTTTTTGGCCCACCCTTATTCTAATTTCACCCTAAGATGTTTTGGTGCCAACCTAATTTGAATTTAATGATGGTGGATATGTTTCAAAGTTGAAGATCGTATAAATACAAGATGAGTTAGTGGTGAAATATGTACAAAGAGATAAGTGCAAATAAATAAAGTAGATATATGTGAAATGGATGTGAATTCATGTGTGTGTGATGTGAGTGTGGCAGATCAGTGCAAATTCTAAATATTGAGTTTTTGGATGCAATAAGTTGAAGGTGTACTCTATCATTCATACATGTCTATAGTGGTTAAGTAAATTGTGGTGGAAATATCTATTGCATTGAGATTTTCCTCTCTCTATAACATATTTCTTCCATATTATTTGTATCTCTATGTTAGTGAGCCCTCTGAGTGGTTAACCCTATTGGATAGTGAGTCCTGATCCGGATAGTGAGCCCTTTTTTTGGTAGTGAGCCTTTTTTTCTCTAGTAGTGAGCCTTTGTAATCGGTTTTGATATTCTTTATAGTGTGATTTAATCCTCACTGTGGCTTTTCCCTTATTATTATTTTCATTTAGATATGGTTTTACTATGTTTGCGTGTTGGTTTTTTATTTGTGCACTTGCACTTAATGTTTAATCATTCTAGTAGAGTTAAGGATTTGTGATTGATCTATGTTCTCGTGAATGTTTTGAAAGTTTAAATTTACTACAATTGATTCACACCCCCTCTCAGTTGTATTGTTCAACATACTTTGTATATTTTATTATTTCTATTAAAATTGGCACATAAGACCATATTGACTATTTTTAGGTCCCTACTAGTTTGTTGTTTCATTATAACCTTTAGACGCTAATTGTTTATAGCACTTGAAAGGATTATCTAGTAGAGTGAGATTTTGAGGTGGAAAAGAGCGTCCATACTCAAAATGCACACTAGATAATTATCTGAAAAAATGATAACAAAGGTATATCCTTGTGCTCTAAATAGAGTGAGCTTTCAAAACCTACCATACTTCAAGTGTGCAGGAAGCAGGGTGTGGGGGGGGGGCATTACTTCCAAAATCTTTCCCTATAGAAGACGTACTTTAATAATTTAAAAGGGATTTATTACGCTTTTTTGGCACATGCCAATGTTCTTGTGGAGTAATATGCAACCCATTTGTCATTAACGATATGACCACACAATGACTAGCTAATTTGTATAATATTTGTCAATTTGCATCCAAACGATCAGTCATAATGAGAATTATCATTTAGAAATGGCATTAGATTAAATAGATATAGATATAGATAATAAATTCACATCCCATCCACCTAGGGGTAGGAGGTGTGTCAATTAATGCCTTTATGTAGGAAGTACTTAGCTCGGTGCCAACACTGACATGTGTCAAAAATTTGGAAAGAAAGAAATTTTAAGCTTCAAAAGGGTGCTCAAGAGAGTGAGAATATGATACATGTTGAGATTATAAAATGGTTAGAGCATTTCCTAAGTTTAGCAACCATTTTTACTAATGCTACAATCTTTTGATCGACAGGTGGCCATTGTCTAGTCTTTCTTGCTCAAAGAATGTAAGATCATATAATGAAGGTGGCACCTTTCTACCTCATGGTGGGCCCATCAAACTATCTAATGAATCATGCAATGATGGTTTCTTGTTTATCTTAAAGGATTTTATAAAATGTGTTAGCATGACACATGGCTTGTTGTGAGGATAGGCATAAAGTCAAGAAAAAGGTGTTGTTTGGCTGTTTACTGGTGCAAAAAGTCACCACATGATGCCTTAACACTTCTCACAAAAAAAATACCCTTTTGGCTTGGTAGGGAACTACTTGGTTTATAGAAGCTCCAAAATTGAATGGGATAAGACCCATGAGAAAGAGGAGAAGGTTGGGACCCCATTTGTGGCCTCGACCAATCACACAATCAGTGTCGGTGTCTCTGATTCAGAGCCTATATTAGATGGTCCACCTTGCCACATGGCAAAAGGATGGGGGGAAAATTATTATTCCCAATATGAAAAAAGTCCAAGAATATCAAAGACTCAATGTAACTCCATTTTGTCATTCTAGTCCCTTTTCTATTTCCTGTGAAACAAGAAAGTGATTGTGGAACTTAATAACATGCCATAATTCCAAACATTAAAAAATAGTGAATATCAAAACATGTAATAGCATACAAATAAATATCCTACCAATCTACACATCTGCGAAGGAGTATTATTATTTTGAGAAATACTTAGTATTCAATAAACTAACTATGCATCAAAATATGTTATGGAGTTTGGAGGTGAATTCTTCTACATCATTAATCTTTTAAGCCTTCTAATATCCTCAATAAACTTGTTTACCCAAAATTGATTAATAAAGGCTTGAAAACACTATGAAATTCATCTCTAGGTTATCTCATCTCTACTATATAACTCATAATGTATTAACAATTGAAATCCTCTAGTTATCTTCCCCATTTTATTTCATGTATCAAGGTTTTCAATCACATAATTTAGCCTTTCCATTTTAATTGCACTTATTGATATTTGAGTATCTTCTCAAAAGATATATAGCATGTAGTGGCTTCTTCCATAATAACTATTGTATGATGTTATCCTTCTTAAAGGTTTTCTTCTATTTTTGCATATATTATACATTAGTGACTCTTGACCCACCAACATCTCATGTTGTGTGTGAGCTCTCTTCAATATTATCATATTATCACATGTTGTGTGTGATCTCTCTTCAATATTATCCTATTGTCATTATTGTATTCATGGATATTATTATCAAATGGTATCACAACTATAATTTGGAAAAATGTGACAATGAAATACTAATTTTTGAAGATATATCTAATGAAAGATTTTATTTTTTTCTACCTTTTTATTGAAATTGAAAGATAAAACAATGATGATGCAATCCAAATTTTAAATTTTATCATTAGTGTTGATTAAGTTACAACAAGTTTAACAATTTTTATAAATTATTTTTTTATGTTGTAATTTGTGGAATTTATGTAAGTTGTTTATATTTTTAAATTGTCTACCAAATTTTGTTGGGGGTCTATTATTTACATTTTTGTAGTACATGGAATCATTATGAAATGATTTGATCAAAGAAAACTCTGAGGGAAAAAAGTAATCAATTCCTCAATAGAGTGGTGTTGTAATATTCTAGTAATTTTTAGGAGAACATATTAAATGATTTGTATGTCATTTAAGATAAGTTATAAAACATAAAATTATATGTTGGCCTATTTCAAGACTTTATGAAAAAATTCTATAGTCCTCTATAAAAGAGGTGGATGTGGTCAAGTTTAAGCAAGCAATAAAATAGAATTTATGCAACAACATGGATAAACAATTTTATATGATTTTTTTTGTCTAGATCTAGGAAAATTCATGGCCAACAATTCACCACCACAAAATTCATTGCTAAAAATTCACCATAGGAAAATTCATCACTAGCAATTCACTACTCGAAAATTCATCGCATATACAATTAGAAAATTTGATTTATTATAATAAAAATGAAAATTATTCTTTTGAAAAATATGTAGGAGATAGGAGAGGGAGTCATTGTATGAGCTCTACTAGGGTTTTCTTGTGTTTGTGGTCATCCTTGGCCCCTTTTGCATCATACCGCACCATTGGCACTGGATTTTTTTATCTTTTCATGTTTGTATGATCACATTTACTACAATTTTATTGTTTTAATATGCCTTCAACTGACTCTAACCCAATAGTTCTTGCTAGTGTTGGTTTTTTGAAAACTTTTCTCAATAGCTCCTCCTCTGAATAAATGTCCCTCAAAATTTGTTCCAAAATGGTTTCATGAGGTAAGTCTTTTGACTCTCCAACTGATGTGGTTTTACCTTTTCCTAATTTTGATTCTACATGTCAATGGCTTGAGTAACATACTCTTGTTGGGTACTTTTTTGGGAGGACTCCCCCTAAAAGTGTACTTAACGAATGGGTCCACAAGGCTTGGGTCCCTCATGGGGTATGTCTTTATATGGTCCAAAATTTAACCAATGGTTTTTTTTCTTTTCTACTTTGTGAAGGTCAATCATGTTCAAGAAATCTTGAATCATGGTACCTAGTATGTCTAGTCTTCTCTATTAGTTTTCTAATCATGGACCCAAAACTTTGATGTCTCAAATGACACCAAGTTTTGAGTCTCGATGTGGATTGATTTTTCAAGTTTTCCTTTTCCTTGTGTGCCTTTTCTAAACCATATTGTGTCCTCTCTGTGGAAGGTCATTTGTATTGAGCCAGATAGTTTTTTTAGGCCTAACCCCAAAAACATGTCTATTTTGAAGAGGACCTTTCATAGGATTTGAAAGAGTCCATTGATATTCAAATTGGAGCTCTCTGACATACCAATAAGGTCACTTATTTGAATTTTTGAACACATGTTATAGATGTCATTCCGTAGACCACAAGATTAAGGACTACCCTTTGGTAGTTCCTTGTACTCCTCCACGATGGGAATCTAAAAAGCCCCATCAGGTGGATAATTCTACTGCCAAATATGAGGACAAATGGAAAATAGTTATGAATTGAAAAATCAATTCAAGTGGCTCTAGGATAGTTTCCAAAGTCCCTGAGCTAGCTAAAGAGGTTTCAAACCCTTCGGCGAAGTGAAAAGAGGTCCAGGTTCATTCTGACAATATTCCAGCATGACCTAGGCCTAAGGCTATGCCTTAGCCTACTGTTGTCATGATAGCACAACCAACTATATTTCCTCTTGTGTCGAGAGCTTAAATATGATCTTGTAGCCCTTCTCCATTTCTAGACGAAGGATAATATGTGTAGGAGAAATGGATATTTTCTTCTCTAAACATTCAAATTGGGTCAATTCCATAAGAAATTTTGTAGAATTGCTTCTCTACTTTGAATGAGGAGCTAGACTTTGATGTTATGGAGAAGTTTCACTCATGAAATGTTCAAGGTCTAACAAACCTCTTTAGGAAGTATTCTATTAGGAATACTTTGTAGAAGTATTCCAGTATTGAAGTGCTTTGTCTCCAAGAATTAAAAAACATTGGTTTTTTTGCTTACATCAGCTTGTCGATCTATTTGGCTAGCTCATAAAAAAAATTAAACTAATCATGAGGCTAGACGTGGCTGAGTTGTCACCCTTTTGTCCCCATGGTGGCATGATTGTGTGGTTGACCATGGGTTTGACCCCACACATAGGCTTGTCTAGATTCTCCTTAACATTGATAATCATTCCTTTTGGATTATTAATGTGTATGCTTCTAATGATGTTGTGGGATGCTCTTTGCTTTGGTGTTGTGCTGTTGATTCATTTTCCAGTTGCTACCTAGATTTTGTGTGGGGATTTCAATATGGTTGAGATGGCATATGATAAAGATGATACTTTTCCATTCAGATGGGCAACTGGCGAATGGGAAGTGTGGCTTTACATGCGCAATAATTTGGGGCTTTTTGATCCCAATATTGGTCGCCACCATTCTCATTCCCTCTAGCACACTTGGTGTAATTATCGAGCTAGATTTGATAGGATATTTAAGTGCCTTGATTGTGCCATGATCTTGGCTCAATATTTTTTCTCTTTTGACAACCCTTCACTCTCAGTTAAGCCATTAGTGGATTGAATTTCGTAGATCATTTCCCCATCTCTTTTCACATTGAATGGGAGACAAGATAGCCTCATGCCTACAAGACTCAATTCTTTTTTAACATGTCTTTTCTTCCTCATCATCCCACGCTGGCCCATTTTATAGGATTTGGAGTGTAGGCCACCTCATAATATAGGTTGTCCATTAGTTGGTGGAATGATGCTATTACTCGCACAACAAGATTTCTCCACATTTATGGGTGCCAGCTGGCCATTTTCAATCATTGGTCTTATGAGGCTACCATAGCTAGCCTATGTTTAGCCACTAAGGCTCTGGCGGCTAGACCTATTTCCTCGCCATTACAAGTTAGGGAGGTAGAATTAAGGAACAAAATGAAATTTGTAGATAATTATGCTACCAGAGGTGCACAAATCAAAGCCAAGTTGCACTAGTTGAAATTTGGTGGTTGTGCCTCAAAGGAGCTTTTTTTGGCCTTGCATGCTAGGCACTCATCTCCTAACATCAAAAAATTTCAAGAAAGAACCAAAGTTCTTTTTGAGCTATATGAAATTCTTTAGGCCTTTTTTAGGCATTATGAACATGTTTTCACTACTCAAAAGTACACTTTGGAGTGATAGTAATCCATTCAGGATTGTCTTGCTATTGTGCAAAATAAGCTATCTTCAACCTAGAAATCCTTTTGTGAGAAATTGGTCATTTTTGAAGACTTGAATGAAGTTGTTCACACCATGTTGTATGATAAGGCCCAAGGTGTTGATGGCTTCCCATGTGAATTTTACAAGGCCCTTTGGGATTGTCTTGGGAAAAACTTACATAAATTCTATCTCAAGGAATTTCATTCCAAAACCCTTGGTAATATAACTAATAAAGGGAATATTAAATTCATACCTAAGCCTAGAGATCTCAAGGATATCTATAATCAGTAACCTACCATGCTCCTAAAATCATACCAAAAGCCTTAGCTTTGAATATTTGCCATCTTATGCCTCATATTGTGCACCTAGAGAAAACTGTCATTATTAAATCCATATTTATCCTAGATAATAGTATTGTTGTGTGAAAAGGTATGAAGTGGGCTAGGCATTCAGACCAAAAATCCATTTTTTTCAAAATTGAATTTGCTAAAGCCTACAACCACATTTATTGGACTTTCATTCTTGCCATGTTGAAAGCCTTCGAGTTTGGGCCTAACTTCATTCAGGCTATCCAAATGTTTTTCTCAAACACCTTTGCTTGCATCACCATTAATGGTTGCCAACCTCTTGCCTTCAACTTATTTTGCTACATCCGATAAGGATATCCACTTGCCCCCTCTCTTTATGTGCTTTTTGCTAAAGGGTTTGGCTATCTACTTGCTTATGCAATTTATCAACAACATGTTAGAGGCATTTCCTTACCTAACTCCTAGGCTCAACTTGTTAATGGCCATTTTGTTGATGGCTCATTCCTCACCCTTTTGAAGGATAAAAATAACATTAAGGCAGCTCTTGAATGCCTTAATATTTTTTGTCTTACATCTAGTTTTTCCATTCAATGGCATAAAAAATTGTGCTACAAGTAGTCAATTTTGCCCACTCCTCATTGGTTCCAACAATGCGACTGGAAATGGATTGTGCCAAGGGAAATATTTCAATTTCTAAGAATTCCCTTCACCTTTGAGGCTTCCCCAGCTGAGTTGTGGAAAGATATTCTCTCCAGGATTGAGCAAAAGTTCTCCTACTAGATTTCCAAGCCTCTCTCTCTGGCAGGGAAATTTCAAGTGTGCTCTAAGATCTTGGTTGCTACACACGTTTATTACTCCTTGTGTTGGGCTCTTTCAAAACTCACCTATGTCAATCTTGAAAATTTGTTATGAGACTTTATTTGGGCCTCTACTGAGACCCATAGAGGGTTTCACCATGTAACCTAGGAGTGTTGTTGCTTGCCCAAAGATTCTAGGGGGCTTGGTCTTCTCTCCCCTCAATGACAAGGGACCGCCTTGTGTGTGAAATGGATAATCAAAGCCCTTACTAGAGATGAAGCCTAGAAAATTATTGTAAGGCATTGCATTCAGTCCGACTTTTCTATTCACAAACCAACTTGGAAGGGGATTGGCTTTCAAACCCTTCTAGTTATGAGGAACCAATCTAGATTGTGGGAAATTCCATGGCCAAGAGCATTTGGAGAGCCTAGGAAGTAGTTAAGCCTTCGCTCCATTGGGCCAACTCTAGTTTTCGTGATGGGATATTTCTCAATCAACATAATGTTTGGTAGTCTCTCCTCTTTGCCAGTAATGATCAGTTGTTGTCCAAATCGCCTTGACTTAAGGCTCTAAGATTCCATAAGAAAGGTATTCAGACCTTGCAACATGTGTTTCACAGACCCACAATGTGTATTATGTCATGGGAAGATTGTCATTTTCTCTGTAGTCTTCAAAACTAGGACCATGATAATTATGATGGTCTGGTGAATGCTATTCCTACAGATATGTTTCATAATATGGGAATTTGTGGGTCCAAGCCCTAGTGCAAGGACTAGAAGTGGTACCCATATACCCCTTTCAAGAATTATAATCCTCATCTTGGTTATATGTGGCTTTCACCACACTTTCCTATGATTGAAAGTCTGAACCAGAGGTGGCATCTTCAGTCTTCTACTCATGTCTACCAAAAAAGATTCTCTACCACTTCATCTACAAGTGTTGAGCCTAAACTTTCCCACTTTTCTTGGTGTATTATTTTCCAAGGCTTACCTGTGGGGTCTCAGCTTGTTCACTTGGGGGTCTAGGACCCTCGATGGCTATTTTTTGAGCAAGATGAGTCTTTTAAGCATCTCTTCTAGTTTTGTACTAAAGCCCAATAGTTTTGGAATTGGATTCATGACTCATTTCAGCCTTTTAGACCAGAGCCATTCTCCTGGAAAATGGTTCTATTGGGGGATTCCCCCAGGATTCCTACTAATTACACCTAGCTTTGGAAAACTTTTTTGGTGGAAATCCTCTTCAATATTTGGAAAGATAAAAATTCTTGCATATTTTCTCACAGCCAAATGAATAAAAAAAATTCTTTGTATTCTAAAGATATTATTTTCTCTAATGTTCTTTTGTAGATTCAAGTTCAATCCAATAAATTTGCACTTAGGGTGTCTCACCTTTAGGTTCTTCTAGATCATTGGGGAAATTCCCCATGTATTATGGCTTGGGTTCCTACTTCACCCACTTCCTCTCGCGACCAGTCATCCTCTCAAGGATGACTGTGGAGTGGCTTTGCTCGCCCCCAAACTCAGCCTCCTCCTCGGTAGTCTCATTCTCCTCCTTTATGGGCTGACCTGGAGTAGCCCATTGGAGGAGCAACAAGGAACAATAGTGGCAGTTTTAGGTGGCCCTCTAATAATGTTCCTAGTAGCGGCTCTGGTTGGCTAAACACTGGAAAATGTTATCCACGTCTGGCACTTGCAATCTCGCCTCGGCATGAGGAAACTAAAGATAAATAAAAAGAATATGACGATGGTTGCGATCCTCTTGATGTAACTCTAGATCTTGCTAATGTATGCAAAAAAAATTTGGATGATAGATACCCTCCTGGCTTTGTTGGCACTGCTTTGGCCACATAATGGCCTTTTTATTTATGTTTGTAATCATGGACTTCTGGGCTACGCCTAAGTCGCTAGCGATTTTGGTTTTTTGTGTTGCACAAGCATTTTTTGCTGCACCATAATATCAACTTGTCAATGCCCGATACAATTGTTGGATTTATTCAATTATACCAAATTGATTGATATGTGGCTAAATGAACTCACTGGATATGATTTCTTAGTAAAACCCGAGTATTTGAATCTTGTGACAAAGAATTTGGATTGTTGGAACAACTTCCCAAATTTCTATTCCACAATAGATGATTAGTATGCAAAACTGGGCCTTAGCAGAATGCATGATCAGTTCTTATGGACCCATGAGCTACACTTGATAACTAAGGAAGCAATCAAAGTCATCACTAGACTCTACGACACCAGACCAGTACTTGTGCTAAAAGCAATGAAAAATTAATTGGTAATGAATCTCACTAACGCAACTTATGACAAGAGGGATCCTATGACAAAAACTATTACTAATCCAACCATGAAGCATGCATCCATAATGATTTGGTCATAAAATATGCTTCACCAATAGAGAAAATTATGTGTCTACCACAATAATTTACACTGCTTTTGATATGACTGTTAATGGTGAAAATTATGATCTATGTGAGCTTCTCAAACAATAGCTACTTGAGAACTTGAGGATGTCAAAGGAGAAGAATTATCCTTTCAAGTTTGGTTCTCTGATTGTTTTCATTTTACTCTATTTTCTCAAAATTCTTTTGGGAAAATCTAAAATAGTGTGTTGGGACCCATCCCGACTGATTGCCCATCAGATTTTTTATCACATGTGCAAGTTGGGTGATATGAAATACATAGAAAATTCCTTGACGACATTATTTTATGTGTTTAAGAAAAATATGAATGATAGAGATAGAATTCCAAGGAATCTATTGTTGAAAAATACAAAAATGAGACCATATTTCATGTATCTTCTAATGAGTGTATGGTAGAAGTGGTTGAACCACAGACCATCTGGATTCAACCTCTGGGATATGAGATAATAGAAGATGATGTTGAAGGTTATGTGCAACTCTTATTGAAGAGTCCAAAAGATCTAAAAAAAACCCAAATTGGAACATATGCAAAGAAATCCATGGAAGTCCATTTGCAGCACAAAAAAGCTACAAGGAAGAAAAATGTGACTAAAATGCTCAAGAAATATGGTTTCATAAAAGAAGAAATAGCTCTAGGAAGATTCATTGGAGGAAAAAAGTCTAAAGAGTCACCTAGTGTAAGGAGATCTGATAAGATCCCTTCTTCCATACCAATTTTTGGATCAACCTCAATAAATATTGAGCCTAGCACCATGGACAGAGGAAAAGTCCCAACCCCTTTTGGACCTACTACCAGATCAGGAAGGAGAAAAAGTGTTCCTTTAATAGCCCCTGCTAAACAAGGAAGAAAAGAAAAGGCTACTAGGGAGAAGAATATGAGTGTTACTGATGATCAGAAGGAAGAGGAAGAAGATCCAGTTGCAAAGCTGACAAGAAAGAGAAAGGTAAGCATCTTCTCTAGTGAAGGTGCATCGCAAGAAACTAGTGTTGGATAGAATAAAGTTTACTATGTGTCATCCTCAGAGGATGTTGATTAATAGAATGATAGTGATTTAAAGAAGGCCAGAGTTGAAAAAGAGGTTTCATTAGACCAAGAAGAATAGAACGCCTCTTTGGTAAGACCTGGTTCCCCTCTCAAATTGGATGTTTTGGTGAATAATTTTGTAAATCAAGAAAAAATGGTGAAATCCACAATAGAAGTGTATGATTTAGTAAGAGAAGATGATAAGGAAACAATTATAATGGTTGTCATCAAATATGTCATTATATTGGAAGCTAAATGGGACAACATTAAGAGTGATTTAATTGAAAAATTGTAGGAAATAATGATGGAGAGAAGAGCAGAGGTGATTGAGCTTGAAGAGAAAATAAGAAATAAAGCATATAAGGAAATTGCATCCTCTTTGTCTCTAGGTGATCTAGAAACTTTGAAGCAGATTTGTGCTAATATGTTCAGGGTAAAGAGAAGAGTTAATACTCTGATGGAAAAAGATAAGAAGGAAATGAAAAAGATAAGAAAGGAAACAATAAATACTATCAAGAGTACAATAGTAAAGTATGGAATGATTGGTGCATCTTGTTCAACACCTAAATCTCGAAAATAAACTTCTATGAAATTTGTTGAAGAACCTCCTTCTCATGTTGTTGATAATATTGTACCTCTATAAATATATGACTCCAATACCCTTCCGGAAATAGGTAGTAGAGATGTTCTACTAAAAATTAATGTTGCTAATGAGGCTCTGGAAAGTGAAAAAAAGGTTGAAGAAAATGTTGAGGAAGTTCATGATATTACCCCTCTGGTACACCTTGAAGAAGAAGAAAGAGATAAAGTAGAAGAAGAGAAGAGAGAAGAGGAAAAAGAAGAGAAAATAGAAGAAGAAATAGTAGAAGAAGAAAAGATAGAAGAAAAGAAAATGGAAGAAAAGAATGCAGAGGAAGAAAAAGTAGAGGAAGAAGACATAAATAAGGAATTAGATGATATTGTTTGAAACAATGAAGAAGTATTCTAGTAGGTTGTAGAATCACAAAATTCCACTAGAGAATCCTCCTTTGGTGACGATGTCTTGAAGAGACTATTGTCTAAGCAAATCAGATTGCAACGGATAATTCCTCTGGAACACCTGCAGCTTCCAATGAATCAAGGTTATGCAGATATGAAAAATATTTCTTCTATACATAAAATGGTAATAGGTGATTTATTTCATGCATCCAGCAAAAGAGAAATATTAGAAATGCATTAAAAGGGAACTGAGCTCATTGAATATTCTATTAAGGCTTTGTAGGATATCATCACACCTAATACATTAGTGCATGGATCTCTCACTCCAATTGAGAATCTGAAGCTTCTCTTGGACTCCTTCAAGGAGCATGCCACCAGACTTGTTGAGAAAATGAAAAAAGATGTGGAAGAGAAACTAAAT
The DNA here is from genome assembly GCA_007115665.2 of Sequoiadendron giganteum. NCBI lineage: Eukaryota > Viridiplantae > Streptophyta > Pinopsida > Cupressales > Cupressaceae > Sequoiadendron > Sequoiadendron giganteum. The sequence continues at coordinate 622,903,816 of CM021107.1, forward strand.
GAGAAAAGGCTATTGATCCTTCATGACACGTGTACCTTGGCACATACCAATGTAGAGAAGAGCCTTGAATCTATAAAGGCTTGTAAATTTGAAGCTAGCTCTGTGTTTGTCTATTATATAAGGTGGCTTGATGCCACTCAAAGAATAAGAGATCTCATGGACTCCATTGAGTCCCAGTTGACTGCTATCTCTAGTACCTACAATGTATCTATGGACAGAGACAGATCAACTTGGAATGTTATTTCTGCACATAGAGAAAAAAATTTCATGCTACAAAAGCAGAAGGAAGGGATAATTAGAAAATTCAGCCTACTTGGCGAAAACATAAGGATGGAGTATGCTCCAGTAGCTAATGCTTCGGCTAATGCTGAAAATTTGGATAAGATCAATCTAACCATAAACACTCTGGATGAAGTTGAAGAAAGTTTTACTGCTTTAAAATCTTTAAATAAAATGTTGATATCTACCAAGCAGAGTTGGGAGAGTGGTAAAGCGGCCAGACAAGGCATTCTTTAGGAATTGCAAAGTGCTCCCTCCTTTGGGTCAAATTTTTCTATTTTTACATTGCTTTGGATAAACTCCTCAGGGGGATTTCAGTAGTTTGATTCTATGTGTTGTACATTCTGGACCTTGTGTACATATTTTTCATTCTTTTTGATCGACATTTGTACTTGATGTCAAAGGGGGATAAGTGGAAAGATAAATAGAATGTATTTTGTACATGTGATGTATGTAAATTATTTTTGGCACATGTTGCCATCAATGACAAAGGGGGATATTATTGGAAGAATGAAGAAGATCACATCTCTTGATATTGTTTTTTTGTCATTGATGTCACCATGATATATGAGTTGCAACTACAAGACTCAAAGTGATATTAGTTTGGTATTCTGAATAGGTAATGCAGGATCATCCTCTAGTATTTTGCTTCAGATTCCCCTTCAGTAAATAGTTGATGCTTCTTTTTTTTGGAAATGACCTTTGATTGATAAAATCATGCATCGACAGGAACTTATGCATACAAATGCTCATGGTTATCACCGGTATCATTTTGTTGACTACATTTTTTGCTATATTAGGTCTATTGCTAGCCGACCTAACAAGCGGTTGAAGATGAAATGGATTAAATTTTTCTTGTGTAATCCATACCGACATGTTGTCATGTGCCACACGGTTGAATTTTTTTTGAGGAAGTTTGTGTTTATTTGATGCAACTTGATTGTTACTATACACATGGAAAATTGACCAGGGCACTTGATCCTAACTAACATCATTTCATATCCTGAATCACCTTCTCAACATATCATCACTTTTCATCTCTTAATTAAATAAATCATTGTTTATCTGATTAGGTCATTCTCCTTTGTTGATTAAATTAATCAGTTTAATTTAATTAGCCCTAAGTCTCTATTTATTTAAATAATTCATTTTATTTAAATTAAAAATCTAAAGTCTTCTTATTAAATTGAATAAATTAAACCTTATTTGATTTAATATAACATTATCCCCTTTAGTTAAATAAATCAAAAAATATATTATTAAACCTTTCCTCTCAATTTATGATTTAAATCAATTCATAAATCTAGTCTAAATTGTGACATCTCCTAAACTCTCATTAAATTAATTAATCTTTGATTAATTTAATCATAAAACATGTCACATTCTCTAGAGAATGCAACTTGCACAATAAATCAATTACTTTGATTTATTAAATCTCTATTTTCTCTCAACATGGCATAATAAAGAATATTCCCTCAAATTTGAATTCAAATCCAAGTGGATTTGTCCTTCCAACAAAGAATTCACTCCTCTTACATGTCCTTGTGCATTGAGCCAAGTGGCATTTATTTCATTCCTTTTTCCCTCTCACATGTCAGTTCTCAAATTTGAAATTCCACCTAATATCATTTATTGTGCACAATCACCAAAATGTGTTCAACCTTCACCCATTCACATCTTGGCAAGTGGCACTTGGCCATTGGATGTTGAATGATCCCACATTGCTCAATCTTGCTCATTCTTCCAATTTTGAAACCTATAAATGAGAGACTCTTCCTCTCATTCATCATCCACAGTTTGAATGCAAATTTATTATCTTCACATTAGAGAAATTTCATATCATTTCTTGAGCATTTGTCATCACCATAGCTAGGTTATTGCAGGTTTTCTCAAGAGCTCATCATTTTTCTTCACCATCAAATATTACAAAGGAGTTGGGAAAGGGCCAATTTCTACACATAATTGGCACCAATTCCCCCATGGGATTGATAGTTTGTTCATTAAAATAGAATTCATTTACTTTCATTTGTATTGTTCTTCATTTTCTTCTCATGTTAATGTTTCAATCTAATTTCATGGGGAATCTTTGTCTCAACTTGCATTTCAATCTAATAATGTGCTTGTTTGCCATGTTTGTGTAGTTGTAGGATTGGGGTTCACATTTTGGCGCTAGAGGGAGAGGAGAATCAAAGATTTCAACATGTTTTTTTGTTAACTTTTGTGTCTACAAAAAACTACACCGCTATCAGTCCAGCGACACCATATAGCAATGCTAGCTTTCCAGCGGCGGTATATTGAGCCACTCCAAACTCCAAACTCCATCGTTGGAGTCTTCCCACCCACGAAATTCAAATTTTAAACTCCACCGCAAAGTTCCTAAATTCCAAGCTGCATCGATGAGTTAAATAGCGCCGCAATCGCACTCTTTGTCTCATTGCAGAGCGCCACTGTCAGAAATTAGTGGTGCTATGTTGCACTGCTAGAGTTTCTAAACTCCGTCGCACCCGCTAACAGTGTCGCTGGGTTAGGGTAAAAGGTCAAATTTATTTATTTTTGACATGTGTCTTTTCAGGTTTGACCTTTCGAACTTTTGACTGGTTTGTTGTTTTTGTGTTTTATGGTTTAATCAGTCTTTTGTAGGTTAGGGCGAGGAGGAAACAAAATTGAAGGTGGCATTATGGCAACATCATCACAATGTATCGATTTTTTTTCAACACTTTAGTGTTTATTCAATACTTTTAGGGAGATCATAATCTCTCTTAAAAGGGAATCGTTTACCTTCATGCTCTTAGGAAACACTAAATTTCATTTGGGTCCTAAAAAGAACATTACAAATTTTCAAAAAAATTGCAAACAAAGGGTTAAAATGGACTTTAGGACAAACTCACTAGATTTGCTTTAAGGATTAACAATTGAACAAGACAAATCTCACACTTCCTTTGGTGCTTAAAAAGAATTCATTATTGCTTTGAGGGATTTAAAATGAACATGTGCTTTTGTGTCTTGTAATATTTTTTGCAAAGTAATTTCATTTAAAAAGGTGTATGCGCTTCACGGCGATCATGAGAATCAAAATTATTTTTTGTGACATTAAGTTGCATAAAATATTGCCTTCATATTTCAATTTGGGTACCTAAAAAGTTGAACAAATCTTGCAAGTGTGAGAGTGGCATATTGCGAGTGTTCTCTTTTTTGTTTTTCAACAAAGGTTGATTGAACTATAGGATATGCTTGCTTGCTTTTGTTTATCTTAGCAGGCTTGCCTTGTGGGAAAAAATAATCACCCAAGGAAACAACCCAACTAGGAAAATGCTAAAGCCAAGCAACTTCCACTTGGGATATAAGTGTGGATATTGGAACAAAGGCCAATATCACAAGGATTATTTTGACAAGAAGGGCATAAATGGTCTCTCACCGCATGGATAGTCCCTCACAAATGGAATTCCCACATTAAAACCCCTTGTTTAGCAAAGGCCAAAAACCTAATCTATTTTGTTAGTGCAAAAGGTCATGTCCTTTGAAGCCACCCCACATATACATGCGGTTTTGTTGTAGAGATGAAAAGTATGACATGGGAGATTCATGGGCACTGATGCTTGGCTGACCCAAGAAGTGTGTGTCATGGAGGGAAGCCAGTGTGGTCAAGCATCTAATCATCTGCACTGAATATGCACAGTTGGATTTATCCAAGTGGGAACCCAACGAAATATTATCTCGTTATCCTAGGATTGTACATGTTCTTGGAAACAAAAAACTTTGCTTGAATCTCAAAAAATTTGAAAACAAACATTCACAAACTCCTTCAAAATTTTCAACCCTTTAGAGGAAGCAAATACCTTTGAAAAATTAAAATGCTCTTGCTTGTCCTAGGGATTTATCCTTAGAGGCTTCTAAGTATTTGGATTCAATCACAATTTTCTCTCTCTAAAGTCAACTTAGGGAAACTATGCTCTTGAAACCTTGATTTTCACATAATGGACCTTATGGAATGAAAAGGAATTGATACATAGACATTTAGTTTGGAATTTTTAATCAAGAACTTGTTTGTGGTAAAAGGAACACATTAAACAAAGATAAAGACAATCGAGCCCACACATGTGTTCTCTCAAATGATTTCCCATAAAATTAAGGTCTGCAAGCCCAAATTCAAGAAGCTTAGTCCTAAAGCTCGCAAAGAACGTCTTAAAGGGCTTCTTGAAGTAAGAGAAAGGTTGGTATATAATTTCTACAAGAAGGCTTCAAAGAACAACCCAAGTTTGTATTTCTATTACAAAAAAAATCTAGATCTCTTTCAAAGGTTTTCTTTTCTCACATAGGAAGTATGTCATGTTCTTCAATACCAAGGTCTTGTAAGAAAGAGTCTTGTCTAGGTCAAGCCTAGGATCAAAATCATCACTCTCACCCATCTTTCAATCATCAAAAACCAAAACTCACCTCACCAACAAGCTCTTGGGAACTTTGAAATCAACACATCATCCAAAACTTATAGGAAAAATCAAAAACATCCCATTTGGCTTAACACACTTAGTCAAATCATCAATCCTTGTGGATAAATTTTCCTCTTGATAAAAAACCAACATCTTGGGTTCTAGGTGTTCACAAATCATCTCCTTGTGCACAAACTTACTTTAGGATAACACAACTTCCTAGAGTTTGCAAGTGCATCATCATCTCATTTGGCTTAACACACCTAGTCAAATCATCTTGTGTATGAGTTTTCTTTAGGATAACACAACTTCCTAGATTCTATGAGTGAATTATCCAAAATCACCTCGTTTGACTTAAAACACTTAGTCAAACTAGCCTCAATCAAAATACGCATCAAATCAAGCACTAAAAGTTTAGCATTTCTCCCAAAGGTTCCTCAAGAGTTTTCATCATCACTTGATCCTTAATATACCCTAGTTATTCTCTTTTGTACCTAATTATGATTCCTCTTTTATGGTGCAAACAATATCTCAACATAAGAAGAACATGGAAATCACAAAATAAACATCAATGTCAAATGACCTAAGCCAAACAGCTCCTAAAATAAACCTCGTTGGATCAAGCAATCCCCCAAGAAATATTCCTCTACCACCACAAAATATTCAAGAAGAGGGACAAGTGGATGACATCGCCGATTTGGAAATGAAATAAGAGGAAATCTTGAAAATTGTGAGAAACCCCAAAATTTTTTAGATCACCAATTTCATTATGAAGTTATATCCCTCCCAATTCATACCTCAAATGGCCAAAGTCCCTTTTGACTATGACCTAAACACCATTGTGGAAGGATCTCTTGGGACCATACCCCCAACTTCATCCACACTTCTGCTTCAAAGAATTACTCAAGACATCCCCCAAATCATATCATTTATCGCTTCAACCCAGCCAGTTGTTAATAGGGGAAGTGCCATGCTTCATGAACTCCAAAAACATCACCTTGTGAACAACCAAGGGTTGAATGCAAGAACCACATCAGATCAATCCATCCCAGTAAATCCACTACATTTGTATGTCCCTCTCACATTCCATGACACCAACAACCCAACCTCTTTTCATGCAACTCTAATCTATCCGCTCGACATGGAAACCTCTCTCCTTATCTCACAAGGAGAGGGTGACTTGTTTGGAGCAAGGGGAATTTGGGACCTCTCACTTCCAGGGGTTGCACCTCCCGTATTTCCACCATTTTCACCCCTACCACTCTTAGCTACATCATCCCTTGGGTTAGGTCTTCTTCCTCCCATCAATCAATTTAATCAAATCACCGAATCAAATCCTCCAGTTAGGCCATTAGTATCACAACAACAAAGGGAAACCATCCAGGCAACCACATTGATCAACACATTCACCATCCCTCAAAGCATGGTTTCCCAAGGGCCAAGCACCTTGATCATACCATCCATAGCTCAAACCCTAATTATCAACATGATCATCCCACACATCATGTTCAATACCATTCCCAATCCACTGCTACCACCACCAAAGCACAATATGGCCAATTCATTCACCCTCGTATTACAAGATGTTCGACAAGATTCCTAGCAAAAAGAACTCCAAAACCAACAAGATACCCAATTAGCACCACAATAGGCCGCTCAAGCCACACAAGCTACCCAAGCTGCCCAAACCACACAAGTTGCTTAGGCTGCTCAAGCCGCTCAGGCCACCCAAACTACTCAAGATGATCAAGCTACTCTATTTATGCAAGAAATCCAACAAGCACATGCCCAAGTCCGAGCTCAATTTCAAGCACAACAAGCATAAGTGCGAGCATAGTATCAAGCACAATTGCAAGCAACTTAGCAAGAAGCATATCAATAAGCCTTGCAAGATTACCAAGTGCAAAAAGAAGTGGCTCAACAAGAAGCCCAACAATAAGCTTTGTTGGCACAATAGGAGCATGACCAACAACAAGCATTGTTGGCTCAATAGTAGTATGACCAACAACAAGCGTTGTTGGCACAACAACACGTGTTGTTGGCAGAACAACAATATGACCAACAACAAGCATTGTTGGCTTAACAACAAGTGTTGTTGGCTCAACAACAGCATGACCAACAACAGGTATTATTGGATCAATGGCAATAGCAAGCATTATTCGCATAGAAAATCTTGCAATGAACTCCCATCAACATCCCACCCATCAAAATAACACCTCAGAACATGTTCACCCCACCCCGTGATCCACAACGCGATGTGACAACACAACTCAAATTTCTCTTATAGCAATTGTTGGATCTTCAATTAGGAAAGACAATCAGGACACCCAAAACCTTGTGTCCCTATCCATTTGATAGGAGCTTGGCAATGGTACAATTCCCAAAGGGATTCGAAATCCCCAAATTTCATAAGTATTGTCGGATAGGAAACCCTGAAGATCACATCAGGGAGTTTCAAGTACATTGTATCGAAGTCACATATGATGACACATATCTAATGTGTCTATTCCCTCGAAGCTTGGTTAGTGATGCTATGGAATGGTTTTCTTATCTATCTACGGGCATCAAAACATTTCAGGAAATTATACACATTCCTCCAAAATTATGCATTCAACATTTGTGTACATGTTAGTTTGGAAGAAATTTTGGTGCTCAAGCAGGGTAAGGGGGAATCATTCACCACCTTTCTCCAGTGATGGTAAGCTAAGGCCAATCAAAGGAAGTGGGCCATGACAGAAGAACAACAATTTTGTACCATCATTTCCAATATAGACAAAGCCCTATAATTTTATCTAAAGATGCAATGCATCACCACATATGATGAACTGATCCCCAAAGCGCTCAGTATTGAACGGGATCTTGTTACACAAGGGGGAACACCTACTTATCCTGAACATTAGGACAATCACCCATCTACTAGCTACAATGACAAACCTCGCACATGGGCGAAGAACCAAAATGTCACCAACGATGGAATAGTGGATGCCAAGGTTGGCATCAGCGCTCCTAAGAAAAATAATCAAACACATCATCATCAAATAGGAAACAATAATCATAATAACATGCAAAAAAATATGGTAAACCAACAACCACCCCAAAATCAGATCAATAATATCAATAATCAAGGAGGGCCACCTTTGTGAAACAAGTATCCCCCCAAGCGGAAATTCATAGCCCTTGGGGAGTCAATCAAATCCATCATGAAAAATTTGGTTGATGAAAGCCTCATCAAGGTCCCCACCCATGATAATTACAGTGAACCCGAGATAAAGCCACCTTGGTACAACAAAAATCTCCTTTGTGATTATTATAAACTCAATGGACACATGACTACCAATTGCATTAAATTGAAGAACATCATCCAAGATCTCATTGATGATAAAATCATAAATGTTGAGCAATCGACTGGTAACCAAGATCTAAAAATATACACAAATTCGATGCCTAACCACAACCAAGGAAATGATAAAAACAAGCGAAGGTTCGGAAAATTGAACCATGTATACGAAGGAGTTGTCACATGCCTTGAGGAAATGGTCATTGTTCTTAACATTAAGGGAGCCAATGCTAATTTTGGAGTCACCACACGCGACGGCAAGGTCACTATTGTCAGGTCATCATAGCCACCTAGGACATCCATGTCAAATCAAAAGTTCATTCCTAATGGTTACAATGTCCTGGATTACTTAAATAGAAACCCTGCTCAGATCTCCATCATGGAGTTACTGAAAATTTCAGCCGCCCATAGGGAAATACTTGAGCAAGCATTAGCCTCATCTACCATCTCCCCCAACCTTGATATGGAGTAGTTTCAAGCTATGGTCAGCAACATTTCACCTCATAACCACACATTTCACCAAACATCTCATAACCACGCATTACACCTTGAGTATTGATTCATAAAAGTAAATTCAAATAGGTCTTGGTGGATGGAGGTGCAGCCCTTAACATCTATTTGCTAAAGCTCATAAAAAAATTGGGAATCTCTGAAGATTCCATTGAGAAAGACAAAGGCATTACAATCAGAGCATACAATGACCAGGAAAGAGTGTCTCAAGGCACTATCAAACTCCCAATCCAAGTAGGGCCAACTACTATGGAGACCACATGTCAGGTCCTTGACCTTGATTTTCCCTACAATATCCTCCTGTGACACCTATGGATCCATGGGATGAAGGAAGTTGCCTCAACATTCCATCAATGCGTCAAATTCTCATATCAAAATGAAGAGGTTACAATTCATGGAGATCCTGAACCTTTTTCCTATTGCAAAATTCTAGAGGCCAAATTCAAAAAAGTTCCCCAAGTCTCGAAGAATGATGAAGGCCCTTCAACTTCATACATAGACCCATCCAACATCGCCTCCACATCCGGGCCAAATACACCCTCCATTCTTGACATATTCGACATCAAGCTCATGATCCAAGATAATGGGTGTGGGGAATGCAAAATGAAGAAGAATTATTTTTTTGTAGGAGAGTTACCTCAATATCCTAGGTCACATGGAAAACCCCAACCAGCTGAGACACCTACTCACACTTTTAGGGCGGAACCTTCTAGATTCTAATGTTGGGGGGATCTATGTTGGGAGGACGTGGATGAAAGAGATATTCTGAGCTCACTATACCAAGATGAAAGACCTATGCCTAATCTCCCCATGGATGAACGAGGCAAAGGGCTACAAATAATGCTTTGTATGGGCTACAATAGAAATGAAAGCCTTGGAAGGAACATTGGTGGTCGCCTAGAGCCCATTATTGTTGAGAGAAGAATGAGAAATATTGGCCTTGGTTGTACCCCTCCAAGTGTAACCTTACGTGGTCAAGGTCCCCTAATTAATCTAGTCAAGAATCCCCCTCAGTTCTCAACAACCACCCTATGATTACCCGTATCCACAGGTCTGCCCCTAGACAACTTCACCTTTGATGTAACTAACGTTTGTAGTAGTAGTGATGACAAGGATACCATAATTGACTTACCCACACTTTTTGAAGACTCCTCCTTACTCATGATTAGTGCCTCACTCGTTGAGTCAGATTGCTAAATTCATAAAATAAACCTAGTTTACCCCCAACTCATCGACTATAACCAATGAGGACCACCGGTTCTAGACACATTCGAAAATGATGAGGCTCCCTCGGAATTCATGGGACTAATGGATATAGTACTGGGAGGAGATCACAAAGTTGGATTCAACATCACAATGGACACACAGGCCTATTACAGGCTGACGATTGAGTCCTTTTAGTTGCAAAAGTGAACAATTGAGAATAATCTCAAGGTCATTGAGTGAAAACCACACTATGACACTCTCTAACCATAAAATAGTAAAAATAAAGGATGAATCCAATGGTGAAAACCTCTATGAGACGGAAGAGGATGAAAGATTCAATCTCCCCCTATTGCACATCATCTGGAAAAATCAGCAGTCCTAGCAGAATAGTGTAACCCCATCAATCTGGGAATAGAAGCAACACCACACATCACCTTCTATGCTGAATCACTTTTGATAGAAGAACAAGAACTTTTGGTTGCATTCTTAGAAGAAATAAAATTGAAATTTTCATGGACCTACGCCGACATGTTGGGTCTCGATCCAGAAGTTGTGGTCCATCACTTAGCTATTTATCTAGGGGCAAAGCTAGTAAGACAAAATTTAGAAAGATGCACCCCTAGATAGCCTTGTTAGTCAAAGTAGAATTGAAAAAGCTCTTGGATGCAGGATTCATAAGGCCAATTGATTATCCTAAATGGGTGTCAAATCTTGTACCTATTTCAAAGCCAAATGGGGGCATCTGCATCTGCACCAATTTCAGAGACCTAAACAAAGCATGTCCTAAGGATGAATTTTCGCTACCAAACATCAACATGATAGTGGATATGATGGTCGAACACGAAATGCTATCACTAATGGATGGATTTTTTGGATACAATCAAATCATGATAGCAAAGGAGGATTAGCACAAGATAGCGTTCACATGTCCATGGGGGACCTACTGCTAGAACATGATGTTGTTTGGGTTAAAGAATGTAGGTGAAACATACCAAAGAGCCATGACATTGATCTTTCTCATGAATCATGTGGATGACATATTGGAAAAATCCAGAAAAAGACAAGACCAAATAGTAGCATTGGGCTCTATTTTTGATAGATTAGAAAAATATAAGGTTCGTCTTAATCCGAAGAAATGCGTCTTTGGGGTGCAATCAGGCAAGCTCCTGGGATATATAGTATCAATGAGAGGAATAGAGGTGGATCCTACCAAAGTCAAGGTGATCCTTGACATGGAAGCACACAGGACACTAAAGAAACTCAGAGGTCTACAAGGCAGGCTCTAGTCCATCTGCAAGTTCATCACACAATTGGCAGATAAACAAATCCCATACTCTCATCTACTCCACAAGGGGGTAGAATACAAGTGGGCTGAAAAATGCAACTAGACATTCAACAAGATCAAACAATACCTATTCATGCCACTAGTTTTGATGCCTCCAATCCCAAGAAAACCACTAATCTTGTACATTTCAACAGCCATGGAAACTCTCAGTGCTCTTTTCGCTCAACACAATGAAAATGGAAGAGAGAGAGAAATATATAGCTGCGGTTAGGAGGTTGAGGCTGGATTCTTCTTCGGCTCATTCACCTTTAGATAGTAGGGCATGAGAACTTCTTCTTTCTCTCCTAACTGTGGCAATAGTAGTTGGGGAATAGCAACGTCTTGTCAAAATTTCCAATCCCCCGAACTGAACTATAGTTCCCAACCCCACTATCCAAGGCCCCAACCCCATCGATAATTAATTAGCCTGCTAGGATAAGCCTACCAGCCGCCCCTCAGGAGGAATATTAGTTTAGGCCCCCTCCCACTTAATTAATTAGTTCATTAAAGTGCTTTGTAGTTCTCGAGTAAGGAGATGAAGGTAGATTATATTTGTGGGAGGATATAGATATGGTGGGTGGACCCCACTGACCGAGGCTCTGAAACCGTCCTGCGCTTTGCTACCGGGCCCCTCCTTATTCTATCTTATTGTAGTGTATTCGCCACAAGCGAATTATTGACCCTAAGGCCCTGCCTATCTCCCACCCCCTTGGAATTTAGGGCATTCACCTTTTCACTCATTAATTGATGAGGTATATCATTAGAACTATGGTGGGACATGAGTTAAACTATACTCCCCTTGAAAAGGCTTCTCTGGTAGTTGTGTTTGTAGCACATAAATTTAGGCACTACATGCTCGCTCATCAAATTAAGTTGATTGTGAAGATAGATCCTCTCAAATACCTACTTTCTAAAGCCACTCTCATGGGACAAACAACCAAGCGGGTCATGATATTGACAGAACATGACATTGAATATGTGGAGCGCAAGGCTATCAAGGGACAAGCAATTGCAGATCAACTGGCATAGGCTCCTATTTATGTAGAAAACCCACTCATTTCAAAATTCCCTAATGAATCCATTTTTAGCTTAGGTGTTGCAGACCACTGGAAGATGTATTTTGATGGATCTTACATGCAATATGGGTCAGGAGCAGGAATTTTCTTCATAACTCCCTAAGGAGACTGCATACCCAAATCTTACAAACTATCATTTCCATGCACGAATAACATAGTAGAGTATGAGGCTCTTGTCATAGGCTTAAGGATTGCAATACAATGGTAGATCATGGATTTAAAGGTATATGGGGACTCTCAGCTCATAATCAATCAGGTAAATGATCAATATTAGATAAAAGATCATAAACTAACTCCATACAAGAAGTTAGTCAAGAGCCTCAAAGAGTCATCCATTGATATTGCATTTGAACAACTACCTAGAGAAAACAATAAAGTAGCGGATGCAATGGCTACAATTGGATCACTCTTGGAAATCTTGCGCAACGTTCCTAAGCAAGAATTCCTTGTAGAGGCTTCTTGGACCAACATTTGAGGTACTCGAGTTTGAATTCATGTGTGAACTCATTGGTCCTAGGGATCCTTAGTATCATGGCATTTACACATACTTAAGAACAGGAGTCTTGCCCACCAATATAACCCCGAACCTTAAATGAGCCTTCATTAAGAAGTCAACTCGCTTTGTCATCCTAGGAAAAACTCTTTATCGTAGGAGCATTGAAGGAACCCTGTTGTGATGCCTAAACAATGAGGAAACCTTGACTACATTAACCGCGGTACACAATGGTAGTTGTGGATCACACTCGTGTGGTATGGCCTTGGCTAAGAACTTACTGAGAACTGGATACTACTGGCCCACAATGGAGCGAGATGCACTTGACTTCATTAGAAGATGTTTAAAATGTCAGCAGCATGGGGACCTCATCCACGCACCATCTCAAGAGCTTCATCCTATTGTTACACCGTGGCCCTTTTCACAATTGGGGCTCGATCTCATCAGAAAAATCATACCCACCTCATCCAACAACCACAAGTTCATCATCACCACCATGGAGTACTTTACAAAGTGGGTTGAAGCCATTCCCATGAACTACATAATGAGAAAGCAGATATCCAAGTTCATCCTGAACTATATCATTTTCTAATATGGTGTCCCCCCAGCCATTATCTCCAATAATGGGACACCTTTCAAAAACCAAGATGTTCGTGACGTATGTGAAAAATTCAATATCCAACATTGCTTTTCCACTCCTTATTATCCCCAAGGAAATGGCCAAGTAGAGGCTACCAACAAAACCATCTTAAAAATTCTTAAGAAGAAAGTCAATGGCCTTGGTCGTGACTGGCATCTGCAGCTAAATCTTGCCTTATGGGCCTATCACAACAACATCCACACACCAATAGGTGCCACCCCATTTTCTCTAGTCTATGGATCAGAAGCCATCTTACCCATTGAGATCGAGCTCCCATCCCTAAGAATGTAACTACAAAACCTCATCATAGATGAAAAATAGAGGGCCTCATGACTGAATGAGTTGAAATTACTTGATGAATAGCATATGGAGGCCCTAAACCATCTACAGGTGTATCAAAACCGACTCAAGCATAGTTATAACAAGAAAATTAGGAGGCAGACCTTCCAAGTCGGTGAACTTGTGTTAAAAGAGAACTAGAGGAATGTGCCAAACCCAAGAAGCAAAGGAAAATTTGAGCCCAACTGGTTGGGACCTTTCATCATCACAATGAGCTATAAATCAGGGGCATATTAGTTATCAACACCAGAAGGTGAACCCCTACAGGCGCCCATGAATAGCTCCCATCTCAAAAAAAATTATGCCTAAAATATTTCAAGGTATAGAACCAAAAATACAAAAATATCAAAAATTAGAAAAATCAGAAAAAAGGATTGAAAATAGTAAAGAAAAAATCATCCTCTAGTGAAAACCACTTCGGTGGCGCTCTGGACAAGTACCTTGGTGAAAACCTGGAAAAAAAGCACCAAGCCTAAATAAAGCACTCTCCATCCACCAAAATCTACATGACTCACTTATCCATTATAGTCCATCTATCCTTCCATTCACGTTTGTACCATAGCTTGATCTTGTGTTCGTATCATGTTCCACCCTAGTACTACTTGGCACATTCCTAAGGTCATTTTGTCCTACCTTTATCAAAGTACTCTAACACATCACACTGGTAGCATGCTCCTATACCTGCATCAAATTGGATTCATGTATATTTTTATGATCTTCCTTGAAACTTCAAAAAATCAAAAAACATTCAAAAAATCAAAAATTCAAAAACACTCAAAAAACCCTTCAAAAATTCAAAAACATCCAAATCATATCAAAATCTAAAACATGTCAAAAATATGAAAAGATCAAAAATAGAGTCATCATTAGTCTTAAATACATCATCTCTGAGCTTGAACGTAGGAAATTTTGATCTTTTATCATCCAGCGAGACACCCTAGGTCAGTCCTTTAGGCGTCCATCACAATGGCAATCCGTTTTCCTATCGTTCTCATCATTGAGTCAAGTTTGTCATTAGTCGAACTACATGGTCTCTGCATGTATAATGTAGGCAAGACTAATCTATGGATCAACTCCTGAGACCCCTAAGATAGGTCTTTAAGTTAGTCTTTTGGTCATAAATCTTGAAAATACTAGAAAACATTTGTAAAGCATCTCAAAATTAAAAAAAAATAGCCTAAAAAAATAAATTCAAAAGCACCAAAACCATCCAAATATTTGAAAAACCCAAAATGGTGCATCTGTATCATCTCGCTTTCACCCGCAATAATCACCATTCATAATAAATCAATCATCATCTTCATCCTTTGGTGAGGCAATCAAAAGCAAGTCTAGCAAGTTCAAAAGTGAACACCTAATCATCAAAATCTCAAGTCTAGATTAGTGATTTAGCAAGTTGATCAACCTAAAATATCAATAGCATATCATCCAATCAAAATCTCATAATCACCTACTCACAACATGTCCTAGGAATGCGACCTTCCTACAATGGAAATTAGTATCAGGCATCACCATAGTTTAGTCTTGGCTAGTACTGGTATGAAGAGCATTGGGTTGTTTGCTTGCTTTATCTTTTCTTTGGATTTATCTTATTGCGCTCATTTTGAGGATCTCTTGATGATGTCTAAATAGAAAGACTTAGAGTGAAAGGAATGGGGCAACAAACATTATCTTTTTGTCTGTTGTGCTTGTTGGATGTTCTTGTAAAATAACTTTTTCATGCGTGCTTTGTTTGGTTTGTGGGGAAGGCATTTCAGGTATCTTGTTGACCACATAGTAATGCTTGTTTTTCTATGTTTTGGTCTGAGATGCTTACAATATTGGAACAACATTCTCAATAAGGTTTCATATGTCAAGTATGAACAAGAATACTCCTATCTGATTGACGAGTCAAAGTCCATCACACTAGGTACCACACCATCCTGGTTCTGAATACCTCGATGCATCGTACCTACGTGTGTTATCAAACATAAAGTAATTGGCTCTTTTAAAATCCCAACTCCTGGTAAGAAAATCATGGTCATCAGCTTTAATGATAAAAACTTGTTCAATCTATTTTTCTTTCCACACTAACTTGGTACCATGACAGTTAATCAAATCTTCACAAAACACATCCATCCTACATCCACAAATCATCTTGCATTAACATTATCTTAAGTTATGAAGAATAATAAAGATTTGTTATTCTAATAATCTTAAGAAATCATTCCATTACATATCATTATCACTCATAAATACATTACATAAATCATTAAGTGCATAACATAAATCATTTGCATATCATTTACACCCATACATTTTCACCATAAATGCATAGAAAAATACAAAAAGAAATACATCCATAAATCACTACATACCATCGGATATGGAAAATTAAAATGCATCCATACAGCATAAGGTACGTCATAAATAGAATCATCTCGTATATATATCATCAAGAAATGTGCAATTTTCATGGTACAAAATCGGATCAAGTATACATATCAAAATACATGATACAATGAGGGCAATAATCAGAACCCATGAACCAAAAAATGGATAACTGCCTGTGGTCAAAGAGCTATCCATGTTGGTTGTGCCCCTCCCCCTCTGGTCTCTCACCATGATCCTTGGGAGGCCTCATCCCTATTTTCTGTGAAAAATCTAGCACTTGGTTGGCTACTGGCACCGCTTGCCTATAATTTTTTCGACAGTACTCAGCCTCTCTAACTGCCTCCCTATATGCCCAAATAGAGATTGTCCTACCCTAGGATGAGGAGGTCATACTCTCAAGCTGTCGCCGCCGACCAATCTCCCGGTCCCTCTTAGAACGAGCCTGGTCCCTCTCGACAATAACTATCAAAACCTGCTGCCAAGCTTGATCTCTCTCAACTATCAATATTTGTACCTGACCCTGTAGCTGTTGGATCAATGCATCCCTATGGTCTGGAAACCCTGGTGGCTATTGATTTGGGACCTCTCTATCCCCATCCCTGGGCTAGTCATCATGTGCAGGGATCTCATGGATCTCTACCCATGGTGGCATGCATTGTGTCTGATCCCTAGGGGGTGTATGATGCGAAGGTGGTCCATCTCCTCCTATATCTCCCTCCCTTTCTCTCTCACCTCGGCCTCCTTGACCCCTACCCCTACCAATTGACCTACCTTTGGGCTTTCGTCATGTTTTTTTTTTACAACAACCCAAGCGAACTTCCCAAGAGCTTCTATGAACTTTCTGCATTCAATAG